>ML408726.1:103861-151276 GCA_005239525.1 Nicotiana knightiana
CATATATATATATATATATGATTTTTTTTTGTTTTGGCTAGAAAATTTTATTTAGATACTTAATCAGATTAATAATTTCTCAGCATCATGTCTTTATTACCATACTTTTGTGCCATGTATTAATATGATTCCCTGGATACTAATAAATGTTTATCTATCTTTGTAAATTGAGGCAATTTAAAGATTTCTAACAGGATGAACCTGGTTCATCTATGTTGATTCATCTGACTGACAAGGTACGCACTCTTCTCCATATATTAATTTAATTACAGTCACACATGAACATGATTCTATCTATATTTGGTTCATTTCAAAGTCTTTGTACTAATCCCTAAATGAGCCCATTCCAAGAAGTCACATCAGTACTCAATTATCTTAGAAGTAGGGAACTCTCAATCGTCAAATCAATGACACTCCTACAACTATTAGACTTCCACTTGAATAAATTTTTTACCCGTTGTATAATTAATAGCCATATCTTATAAAAGGCAATCATAACTCCTCTCTTCATAAAGCTACCTTCAAACCAAGTTCAATTCATACTACACAACCCAAAACTTATAACTCGTCCTTTCTTCCTAACAATACATAAAAATGTCTTCACCACCACCAGCTTCTTCTTCTAATTCATCACCTAATCGTGATTATAATGGAGGACATTCTGAATCTGTCTCCAATTATCCATCCGTTTACAGTTCTGAATCACCAAAAATTACATCCACCCCTGAAAATACACCCATTCCTGAACCCACTCCAAACCCTACTCCTGCCCCTAAGAATCGTCATGTCAAAGTTCTTGCCCGAAAATCTGTTGCTTCTGGGGCTAGGGAAAAATTCTTGGAGGATCTTATTAGAGCAGAAAAAGGTACTAAGTCAGATTTGTCCAGTGAATCCTTTAAGTCAGCTAATGAGGAAAACGCACCTAGTTCAACCAGTTCTGAAAAGGTAATCTTGAAATCGATTCTGAATTTACTTCTGCTGATAAAAGATTCGTGTTGGTTGGGTCTGTTATTGATGTTGAAGTACCTGGAAGGTAGAGGGGTGCTAGAAAAGAAAGAATTCTTGAGGGAGAGGGAAAAAAATATGTGAGGGGATCTGGAGAGGATGGTACCACGCTGGTTATCTGTGGTCCCATTCCTGAAACTGTTGGTGAAAACGTCACTGATTTAGGGGGATCATAGTTGAGGAAGCTGCAGCAAGTCTTGCAGAGAAAGGAACAAATGAACCTGGTTCATCTGGGGAAGAAACATTGGCTGAAAGGTTAAAGAAACTGTGGGAGTCCTATAACCCCAAGAAAAGAAGGAGTCAGAAGTCTAAGAAGGCAACTCACCCAGTTCCTTCAAAGAAAAGAAAAATTCCTGAAGTTCCTGATGTTCCTGCTCCAAAAGTAAGAGCTACTCATATCACTGTGAGAGATGAAGAAGAGAAATTAGAAAAGGCTCTGAAAGAGATCAAGGAAAAGAGGGCATCAAAAGGAAAAGAAAAAGTTGGAGAGCCTGTTGAGGCTATTGCGATTGAAGAGACTGCGTTGGACCTGGTCCAACAGGAGGAGCAGCCTGCTCCAGGTGTGGCTGAGACACCAAAACTCACAAAGGCTAAGGCTTCTTCAAATAAGTCAGCTAGAATGTCTGTCACACCAACAAGATTTGTTAAGAGGACCAGGGCCAAGCCAAAGAAAGTGAAAATTGTTGAGGATGGTAATGCAGACTGGAGTGGAGAGGAGAGGAGGAGAAGGAAATAGGAGATGTGACTGACAAAGTTACCATGTTTGGAAAAATAATAATACTGAAGGGTAAGCTAGTGAAGGATCTAGATGAGCTGGAATGCAATATCTGATGGAAACTCTGGAGGTGCAGGGCTGGAAGGACTTGGTCCTTCGCATGGAAGGCATGCTGGCAAGAGCTGAGTTGGTAGAATTCATGGGAAATGCCATTGTCAAGGAAGGCAGGGTCACCTCCATGGTCAAAGGAATTGAAGTTTCCTTTGATGTTAAAGAACTGGGTGTTATTCTGAACATACCAGCTGAGGGCTATGAGGACTACACGAGGCAAATATGGCCTTGTCTAGATGGGATGGCCTCAACAATCAACATCACCAGGTTCTTCAGTGATAATGAGAAGGAGATTGAACCCAGGCTGGTTTACAAAAGTGAAATGAAGCCAGAGCACAAGCTACTCTTCGAGTTCGTCATCAAGTTCCTACTGCCTAGACAAGAAAGAAGGCACATTGCAAATTATATGGATCTTACCTTGATGGAATGCTTGTACANAAGACTATTTTGGGAAGGAAACTTTGCTTACATGTGACTACAATGTCAATGTTCCTGTGGATGAACCTGGTTCATCTAGGAAGAAACCAGTCAACAACAAAGTTAGAAGTCTGGTGCAGGAAAACGAGATTAAGGATATCGAGATCCTTCGTTTGAAGTCTCGTGTGATTGAGGTTGAAGCTGAGCGGGATGCTCTTAGGGCTGAATTAGCAAATGAGAAAGAAAAGAACGAGGGTGTTCTTCAACAGATGCTTTCTCTCCTACAATATAAGACCACAACCTCCTCTGCACCTTCCCATCCTTAGGCTTTCCAGAGCTTCCAAAACCCCTCTTTAGACCAGTTATTTAGTTTCAGTTCTTTTTACTCTGTTTTTTGCTCATGATTGGGTTGTTTTTGTTTTTCTGTATGGTGTTGATAATCGTTACTAATCAATGAATTTTGCTTCTAGTTATTGACTTGTCTCAATTTCTTAGTTAGCTAAGATTTATTGGCTTCTTTGTGTTGATTAATCATGATTTGCACCTACAGTTGCCTCAATGGCCATGAGTANTTCATCATCAAAAAGGGGGAATTTGTTGCCCCATGTCACTGCATAGTTTTGAAGATTGACAAAGGGCTGACCAGTTGAACCAGGTCCATCAGAGCACACATCTTGAACTGAATATCTGGCACATGAACCGTATATGCATAGGAGATATCTGTGAATGAGAAATACCTATGAACCAAGAGATTGTCTCCTAATGCAAAAAGGTTGCAAACTGATGAGATAACAAATTAAAGGAAGTTGAGTTTGGTACGAATTATGTTCACCCAGGTAGAGTTGGACTAGAATTGGACGACAAGCTCAACTGACTCTATAAATACTTGATGTATTTCTGCTGGAATTTGACACGCACAAAAGTTGAAGTGAATCAAAGTCTAAGTTCCCAGAGTTATCTTGCTAGAAGAATCATTGTGCGATTAAAAGGCTACAGTTCAACTAGAAGAACCAGTTCCATCTGATTGATTATTGAGTCTAGTTGATTGTAATAGGAGTTTTAATATTGTATCTTTCAGCTTTCATAAAAGCAATTGTAATAGGTACGCATTGTTCAAGTTAGAGTTAACTTGAAGCTTGTAGAAATTAGCTAGGGGATAGTTACTACAAAGGGATTAGAGTTAGTCCTAGGATTACAAAAGAGTTTATTTTGTAAGTCCGTTTGGCTCAGAGTTTTTAGTGAAGTGTTTGAGAAAATCCTACTGAGGAGTAGGTCGTGGTTTTTTCACCTTTTGAGCCAGGTGTTTTCCACGTAAAAATCTTTGTGTTTTTACTTTACTGCTTTTAATATTCCGCGACAGTAGAAGTAAGTACATCAAGAAGAACCAGGTTCTTCTATTAAGACAACACTCAAAAATTGGGTACCACACAAAGTAACTTATCTTCTTGTGAGGTATTGACGTCTAAAACATCAACGGTAACTCAACCTAGAAGACTGGAGATCCTAAGATCTAGGTTCAAGGAGATCAAACAAAGTTACTAATGATGATTCAACATTGTCAACTAAAATTTTGGTCTATTATCGTGATGAGACAATATTCAGTATCAAGGATAAAGAATTAAGGCTTTTTAATGGTTTCTAAATTTGATAGGGGTATATCAAAGAGTGTATCTACGAGATGACACGTTTAGGAATCACGTATATAAGTGTGAAGTGTTAGCCGCTTCAAGAAGAATTCTGCAAGGCCAGTTCTCTACGCACTTATGAAACCAGGCAGTGTTCATGGCTGAAACGAACACAAAAATTAGAATCAAAGACGGTTAAGGGTTGATTGTGTGACTTATGGTTGTGTAGGTATATACCAAAGTTCGATGGTTCAAAGATATCAAATCTACCGACTGACCGAGTATATCCGACATAAGTTCACTATAGAAAGTTCAAAGGGAAACCTACTTGTCCAGATGCGATTAATCTTTGCTTGTAAATCATACAGTTTTTTCATGTATATTTTTGTGATATAGCTATTTCCCATTCATGTGGGGTATTTTTGGGTTTAAGCGCGTGATAGCTTAAAATAGAGTGAATGGGAAATGGAGGAAAAAAAATAAAATATCTGAATTTCCCTCTTTGACAAAGGGACATTGTCCCATATTGGAGGAGGAAAAGAGTTTTGATGGGTATATATACAATTGCTCTTCTTCTAGCTCTTACAGATTGGAGAAGAAGGCAAGCCTTGCGCCGTCGTTTTCATCACTCGCTTGGGTTGGCTTCGGCTTCGGCTTCAGATTCAGATTCGGTCAAATGATCTGATTGATTGATTAATTTTTTGGACCAAATTTATTTGTTAATATTAAGATTAATATAATATTATTTTAATACAAATTATCCATATTTTTAACAGTAAATTATTTTTCCTCCGTGTTTGATTTTCCCGTTTTATTTTGCGTAAATAGTCATTTACGTATTAGCCGTTTTACGTGAACGGTCATCTTGAAGAGTTGCACCACTTCGTTTATGTTACAACCCATATTCGTGTATGTTATATCACGTCGTAAGTTAGTAGACGTAAATCCGAGAAAATATTATCTTTGAGATGATAAGAAGTTAATCTCATTGGTCTTAAATGATACAATGGTGTATAAGAGTAGTTAACAAGTATTAGAAGTTATACGAATCAAGGATGTTGTAACCCGTATTTTTGGGTAAAACTAGAGGTGCTTAATATTCTCAAGAGGTCATGTTTTAAGGTATTTTAATCATATAAAATCCGTATCATAAGTTTTGAAGTCAAACGAGTTATGAAACAAATGTCGACAAAAGTTGTCGCAACTTACGTTCATAATTTTACTTAAACCTTAGGTCAAATGTTACTAAGCTTTTATCCCAATTTCCTTGTAATTACAGGGTATTATACTGACCAAATTGAATAACTATGAGTCTAGTTTCTAACTCATTAAAGCGTTCGTCGATATGACGTCGGAGTAGAGAGATATTTACGTTTTCACGAAACTGCGCAAGCAGCTCTCCATGGGACCCACATAAGCGGTTGAGATATATTGATACATATGAGACACCTTAAGCCCGTTTTAACTCATTATTTTTCAATATCTTCAGACCCGAGACACCTACAAACTCTCTCTCAAGATTCTCTCATGATCCAAGACCTAAACAAAGGGCAAACAACACAAATCAAGTGTCGGGAACCCGTGGCGCTAGTAAGTTTCTTGTTCTTCTTGTTGTTGCTGATTATTGTGTGGTTCCAGCTCGTTTGGGAGGTTGTTTTAAGTGGTTTAAGTTCTATAAAATACTCTCTCAAGTTTTTAATATCAATCCTAGGTGATTTCAAGTCTTCCAATTCTAGTTTCGCTTCCTTGTTCTTGTGGCAGTATTGGAAGGATATTTTGTTGTGAATTAAGATTAAATTTGAGTTGTTCTATATGTTTAAAGGTAAGGACCTCTTACTCTACATGTATTTAAAATTATCCAAGTTGCTTCTAAGTCGTTGAAGCTACAACTTGTGAGATATCTATCGAAAGGCATATTGGTAATGTCGTTAGTTGGTTGACTGTTTTGGGAGGCTTAATATGATTATTATTGATGTTGTTCGGGATGTTTGGTAATTGTTTAACTTTTGGAAAGTCATATAAATAGGGGAGATGCTTTCCGTTTCATCGTAAAATAGGTTGCGGTCGATATATAATAGTTACGACACTTAAATGATAACGATAGTATCATTTCTCTTATTGTAGACTAAGGAGTCGTAGAATTTGCATAACTTGAGTTTGGGAAGTATATACAAGGTATGTGAGGTTATCCCTTTCCTTATTTTGCATGACTCTGATTGCACATAATGTATTGAACGAGCTTCCAAATATACTCCACTCTTAGAAGCTAGTAGTACTTACATTCTTATGGAACGATTGATGTTGATGTTACTTCTATTATTCTTATGTTATCAATGTTTTTGGTACTTCCAAATTATTATAAGATCCATGACGAAGATTTAGTCCTAATAACTTGTATGGAGGTTATCGACCTTACATCACTCTGGAAGGTTCAGAATGTGATTCCAATGAGTCCAACATGCATTATATATGTACCTATTTTACTCTAATGAGACCCGTGCTATAGTCGGCCGCGCACGATACCTATTATGAAACCACTGATTAGTTTGGTTTTATCGAGATCCACGTGGCCGGGTACGATTCTACCGAGCCTATTATGGCCGGGTACATTTTATCGAGCATATTACGGCCGGGTACGATATCATGATGATGATGCCACCAGAGGCATATATTTTTAAAAGTATATATATGTGTGTGTATGTATGTGTGTGTATGTGTATATATATATATATATATATATATATATATGTGTGTGTGTGTGTGTGTGTGTGTGTGTGTGTGTGTATGTATCACTCATTTCATGTTAGTCGCCCTCAGAGGCACTCAGATGTTACAAGTTGTATATTCTCTATCCCTGTTTACATTACCGTGCGTACTTATGCTTTCCTGCCTTACATACTCAGTACTTTATTCGTACTAACGTCCCTTTTATTTTGTGGACGCTGCATGCCGTGCTGCAAGTCTTGATAGTAGACGAAACTCCCCCACCACAATAGGTTGCCCATTTCAGCGATTATTTGCGAGATCCCTTCTCCAGACTTGCCGTGGTCTTGGTATGTACTTTTGTTATAGAAATTATGGGTATGTCGGGGCCCTATTCCGGCAATGTTGCAGCACCTATGTTCGCTTAGAGGCTCATAGACAGGTATTGACTCATGTATAGTTTGGATTGCATTGTCGGTTTATTTTTGTTGTATAATATCTCGTAGCTGTTTGTCAGCTTGTACCTTATATATATCTTCATGACAGCCTTGTCGGCCCTTATTATGTATGTTCATGCCATTATCTTTCATTGTTGGTTGTTCGTGATTCATGTCTATTATTTATGTTGATCTCGTCGGCTCTTATAGATAATAAGAAAGGTTATATCAAATGTATGTTGGTGCTCGGCAGGTATGGCCGGGTTGCCGATCATGGCCCTCTAGTTTGGGTCGTGACAATTTAAACCCAACTTATTGGCTATAAATAGCAGGCCATTCCCTCAGATTTTTCTTACAAAAATTCTGAATTCTCCTTCTTTCTTCTGCATTGTTTTTACTAAACGAAAGCAACGGTAGTGTGATTTTCTACAGATCAATTGTGTTTGCTGAAATACAGGAGTTTGAAGTACCACTACACCAGTGAATAATACGTTCAATCTTGGGAGGAAATAATCTGTAACCTCGGGTTCTAGGAGGGGATTAAGTTTCTTAAGTAAACACTGTGAATTCAGTGGGTTCGGATTAATATCAGCTTCTTCTACTTTTCTGTTTTTACGTTATTTTATTTTCAAAATTACTTTATAAATACAAATTACTAATAATATGTTCAGTCTTGCATGATCGAGGAGTATGAGGTCCATATTTTTCAAAATGATGAATAGAGTATATATTATATTACTTTTGAGTAGAAATTGAACTTAAACAGGAATAATGTGACGCCCAATAGGTCTATTTGAGTACTAGCCATTATTTCGGTGTTTCAAGACCTCTATTAGCTTCATTTGATATTTCTTAATTCGCGTGCACATTCCGCGTCTTTTGTCAAAAAGTTTTACGTAAAATTTTGAAGAAAATGTAATTTTTGGCTTTAAAAATAAATTGAGTTGACTACGGTCAGTGTTTGGGGTAAACAACCTCAGATCGATGTTTTGACGATTCCGATGGTATATATCGTGATTATGGAGTTGGGCGTATACCTAGAATTAAAATCGAATGTCCCTAGATTGATTTGACTTAATTTGCCGAAAGTTAGCAATTTGAATATTTGAAAATTTCTTAAGCTTGATCGTAGGTTGACTTTATGTTTATCGGATTCAGATTTTGATATTTGGGACTTGGAATAGGTCTGTTTTGCTATTTGAAACTTGTCTATAAAATTTAGTGCAATTCAGAGTTGGTTTGAAAGGATTCGGGCGCTTGGTTGCAATTCTAAAGGTTCTTGAGTTTTCCTTTGAATTTTATGCGTTTTGATATCCGATTCGTTGTTTTAGATGTTATTTTGATATTTTGATTGCGCGAGCAAGTTTATGATATTTTCATACTTGTGTGCATGTTTAGTTTGGAGCCCCCGAGGGCTCGGGTGAGTTTCGAAGGTGCTACAGATGAGTTTTGGATGAAATGCAATAACTAGTGTGCTTTCACTTCTGGTGTTGATCTGTAGCTCTCGCATTTGCGAGGTCTGGTTTGCAAATGTGAGCCTTGTTTTTGCGAATATGAATTCGTATTTGTGAGAAGGGGCATGGGTTCGAACTGGCTAGGGCTGCTTTTGCGAGCATTTTGGTTGCATTTGCGACTTCTGGCAACATAGGATAGCTTCGCATTTGCGAAGCTTTGACCGCATTTGCCAGGGGGGAGGGGGGCAGTTCGCATTTGCGAACAAATTGTCGCATTTGCGACTTATGTGCTTCTGACACATGATTTGCATTTGCGACCAGTGTTTCATATTTCTTATGGTAGCAATTGCGAATAAGAGTTCGCAATTGCGACATCCGCAGTTGAGTAAAAGAGGAAAAAATTGGGACTTAGCTCATTTTACACCATTTCTCAACCCTAAACACTCTAGAGGTAATTTTTCAAGAGATTTTTCTTCCCAATGAATTGGTAAGCAACTTTAATCCATTTTCTTTCAATTACCCAATACTTTTCATGTGTTTTCAACATCAAATCTATGATTTTTATGGTAGAATTTAGGGATTTGGGTAGAAATTGAGGATTTTATAAAAGTGAGATTTTACCTTAAATTGAGGTCGGATTTCGAAATACATTACATAATCAGGATCGAAAGTGAATGGATAATCGAGTTTTCTTCCGAACCTCGGGTTTTGACCAAGCAAGCTCGGAGTTGACTTTTGTTTACTTTTTTAAATTCATTAAAAATTGAATATTTTTCACTCGTGGGTAGTTTCTAAAGCTTATTTTGAATTGTTTGATCGATAATTGATAAGATTTGGTTGGCTTGGAGGCTTGTTCAAAAGGCAAGGTTGTGGTTAGTTGATTGACTTGGTTGTAGAGTGAGCTAAGTACCGTGGTTAGCTTTGACTTGAGGGATTAGGACTTGTTGATCTATTTGCTACGTGAATTAAGTGTGAGGACGACGTATATGTAAGGTGATGAGTACATATGTGTTGTCATGGGGTTAATACTATTTTATTATATTTTATTGTTTCAATGACTATGCTTTCCATGCCGTAGTTAGATTACTACTTCTTTAATTGTTCACCTTCATAACAATTGATTATTTTGAAGTTGTTGGGATTTTGGAAGTCGAGATGAATTATCATTATACCAAGATTGAAGTGAAATGGCTTCCCTCCTTATTTTGCTATTTGAATTTGTGTTGTTGCTTGGTGAGGAAAACTGAAAAGCATGAAAGGTGTTGTCGTGCGTTATTTGCATACACTATCATTTATTTGAGAGGTGGTGAAGATTAAAGCACGAAGGGTGATGCCATGCATTTAATTGCTTATTATTATTTATCATATCATGTGAGAAGGAGAGTAAAAGCACGAAAGGTGATACCATGCCATTTTTGATTCATTGCTTTACTTGATTTCCGGATTGATGATTTAATTGGTTGCATTGCTATTGTTTTTGAAAAAATATTACTTGGTGATTTTGTACTTGTAGTTCTTATCATACTCCTCTTTCCACATATCCCCTCCCAGTTAATATTTTAATTGTCCTACTTATTATTTTGTTGCTTATGTATATAGTTGTACAGATTTATGTAGGTGTCTTGTCGTACCCTCGTCACTACCTCGCCAGGGTTAGGCTCGACACTTACGAAGTACATGAGGTCGGTTATACTCATGTTACACTTCTGTACTTCTTGTGCAGATATTGGTGTTGGTCTCAGCGGTGTCTAGTGGTACTTCTGCTCATATCATATCTATAGCGGAGACTTGAAGTAGAGCTGCTGGCGTTCGCAGTCCCCGAAGTCCCCATCTATTTCTATCTTTACTGTTTATCTCATTTTGAACAATTGTATTTCGTTCAAACTATTCTTGTAGACTTCTAGTTGCTTATGTACTAGTGACACCACATTTCTGGGATTAGAATAGACCGTGTCATGTTATGTGTTTATTTCATGTATTACAGCTTTATTTATCGTTAATAATTGTTATTACTCTGCTTTAAACTGTTAAGATGATAAATTGGTTATCTAATGTTGGTCTGCCTAACAAGTAGACGTTAGGCGCCATCACGACTCAAGGTTGGGAATTCGGATCGTGACAAATAAATCTTATGGTAAGAAGACATGAAAACAACAGGGCCATAATAACGCGCTATATAGATATTGTTAAGCAATTAAGCATATCTAAGGATACATAAAAGCTAGTACAGAGCTAGCATGTAAATTATAGGTTCACATAAATCAAATAACTATTGCTTAGACTCTATATGTATTAAGAAATTCAATTGTGACTCGGTAAATTATGACCAAGTAAACTTTGACCTCAAGGTTAACGAAGAAAAGTAGATGCATGAATAATAGACAATATTGTTCCTATTGTTTTGGATAAATCGATGGGTGCAAGTTGGAAACAGCTTTATTAAGCATATATAGGTAATAAAATAAGCTAGTAATTAACTCTTGAACTGCTATGAAATTAGAAATCTAAAACGCGCTATGAATAAAACAAGCCAAATTAAAAGGTGCCAGCAGCTTAGAGACATAAAACTATTGCGTCGTTTTCAAAATATTTCAAACTTTTCGTTTTAAAAGACTGGATATTATTAATTTTTAGTAGTTAACATTTTAATATATAAAATTTTATCATATAATAGAAGAGTAACTTTTTCTACATTTTGTACAATTCCGATTATTTAAATCTTAGTTTTAATTAAATAAAGAAATCTAATCCGATTTAACTCTAAGATTTTTTTGGTAATTGATTTAACTCTAAGATTGATTATATTCTTAATAAATACTTTAAGAAGAACGTAAAAAGAAAATTTTCTGTTCTAAGGGATTTTACGTCTGTGGAAAAAGCTAATCAGTTTCTTACACGACTTCCTCTTTATTACATACTGCAGTTTACGATCCACTCCCTTTGTACCATTTCAATTGGAGGAGTGGTGCTTGTCCAATGTCTAGTTGGGTAAATTTAATTTTGACAAGTAACAAAGAATATTAAATAATAATTTTAATATCTATGAATTATTGGTTTATTACATCTTTAGTCATGTATTATTCGATTGAGTACATTTGATCTTTTAAGTTATAAATGAAGTGTGCAATAGTATGTTTTGATAGGAAAAATGAATGTTAGTTCTACAAAGTGAAGTTCTCGCATTTTGTCACTACTCAATACTCATTATTACTTGTATAAAAAATCATGGAGATTAAGCTATTGGCAAGAGAGCAAGTAAAGTTTTTGATAGTTTTTAGGACTCCACAAATTGTAAAGAGACCTGGTTCTTTACTAGTTCCCTCAGAGTTATCGATAGAGACATTAAGTAAAAGAGGCACAGGATTTTTACATGGAAAAATTCCAACTTAAGGGGACAAAAAACCACGACCTACACTGGTAAGATTTCAACTTCACTAACTTGTAATCTCAACTATTACAAGCCACTTTGTAATGACTCCCTTACAAAGACTTTGAACCACTAACATGTAATACACTTATTACAAGCCACTTTGTTACTCACTAGTGACAAAGATTTTAACTTATGACTATACTAGTCACAACACAAACACTGATGATTTATGATTTTAGGATACCTAATACAAAGCTTCTAAAAAAGCAAGATAGGATACAATAGAAAGCAAAATACAAGATTACAACTCAACTAATGACGCGTAACAACATGTAGTGAAACTGGTCCGTCTTAGTGGAGTTGTTTTCTTGTTCTTGACACACTTGAGTCTTCAATGCAAGAGCAACAATTCAATGCTTGAGAGAATATTTAGTAAATGCTCAAGTGAATGTCTTGTTTTTCTTCAAACAAGATATTATATCCCTAGGACATCCCAAGAGGGATGGTCATGCTTAGTTGGTACAATCTTCAACTAATGGGAAGTGACTGTTGCGTTGTTACTACACTGTAGTGTGTACAGTTGCAGGCAGTCACTTTTCTGTCATAGCTTTCCAGTTGTAGAATTGACCTGTACTTCCGTCAGTGAGAATGTTAAGAGATCAGGTCCCTAATCTGTTTCCTGTGAGTTCAGAGGTACACTGCCCAGATTTCTTGAGTTCATGCTGACTGATAGTGCTAGTTACGCGTCAGGTCCTTTATCTGGTCCTTTACATAAAAGTTTGTTAGATCATCAAAACAGAATACTAACCCATCAATTTCCCCCTTTTTGATGATGACAAACTTTTATAATTGATGAACAGTTATATAGTGTTATATAATCTAACTTAACCATATACAAGACCAGGACCCCATATTGTTCCCCTGTCTGTGTGCTTCACCCTTAAGCCCTTCTTATTTACCAATGATATATTCCTTCTTTTGGCATCATAAAAAGACATAACTGGACAGAATGCATAAAGAAGTCTAACAACGCTAACTTATGCCTCATGTGTGCACACAACATGATAGAAAACAGAAGGAAGAGGCAAGCAGGCAATAGCAGAACATTAAGAAGCTGATTCATTCATACCAAAAGAATTGTTAAATAAAGAGAAGTCTTTGCTTGGGATAGCAAAGACTTAATTTGGACTTTTGAAAACGGGGCACCTAGGTGGGATCCAATTACCAAACACAAAATGTGCAAAAAGAAGTACTAACAACCACAAACATCATCAATAACATACATAGACTGGACAGAGATGGAATCCTAGGGGGCACTAGAAGAGGAAGGCTTGGAGGAGGAGGCAGCAAGAGTCTTGAGAACCAAATCCATACGGGCATTTGCAAACGATTGTTCCTCCATAAGTTTCTCCCATAGGTTCTCTACCTGTTGCCTAAGCTCAGTGTTCTCTTTGGTCAAGCAGTAAAATCCTCAGTTGAAGAATGAGCAGCACCAGGTCCCCCAGAGGCTTGACTCAACTGAGTCTCCAAAATAGCAATCTGAGCCTTCAACTCCCCGATCACCTCATTGGCATCATTCAGTGCATTGATCAATTGGGATATTGTATAAGTGCTACCCCTAGGTTTCTGAAAATATTCACATTCCTCTAAGGTCGTTTTTGAGAAGGTCTGCTTGCGGGTGCCTACTCGGGGGTTTGCAACAGGCACTTTGTAGAACTTAAATGCCCGAGTAAGTAGGAAACCATACGGGAGCCCATGATTACCATCCTTGACATTCACCACTTTGCCCATATGTTCAATCATGAGAGCAGGCAAGTTGATAGGGGTGAAGGAATCAAGAGCCTCCATCAATGTCAAATCAGCCTTGGAGGCAATTGATCGCCTTTCAGCACGGGGTAGAAGTACTTTATTTACCAGTTCGAATAAGAGCTGGTAAACAGGGAGCATAGATTTCTTGTGGACCCGTTCCCCTTGCTGAATTGTGCCCTCCTTAACAATGGCTCGCCGAAAGTTTCTCTCACAAGCAGTAACATCAGTTCTCACATAAGGCAGTCCCCTAGATGGAACTTGACGAACTGTTCCCAGAGTAGCGTCGTCAAATACAATGTCGACTCCTTCCACTAGAACACAAATATGATTCTCAGCAGGTGTAAGTAGAGATGCATAAAAGTCTTTCACTGCATCCTCATAGACTTTGGGCACACTCACATTGAAGAGATGGTCAAATTTTTGAAACTCAACCATGGCCACAATTTGGCGCATTCCACCCATTTCGCAAATCTCTGGGTCAAACATCCGACCCCATAGTACCCTCTGACTCCTCACATTCTCTTGCCACTTGCCACTGTCACTTGGTAATGTTTGCACTGAACCTGGTTCCTCAACAGGTTCCATTTCTCTTTTTCGTTTTTCTGAACTTTGCATAGACTTTCCTGTAGAACATCCTACAGCCATGGACCCTTTAACACTAGCTTTACCAACTTCAGCTCGCTTGAGCTTTTCACTGCTTTTCACAGGCGTCACACGAGGTTTTCTTTGCCCTTTATCCTCAACTCCATCCACATACCTTTTAGAGGGAGATTTTCTTGTGACCAAGGAAAGGAACTTGGTTCATCTTTTGCATCCTCTTCCACCTCAACCACAGGAATGTTGTCATCCACCACCACCTTCTTCCCCTCCTTCAGCAGTCTTTTCCTCTTCTTTTTATTGCTTTTCGCCAGAGCAGAGTCAAGTGACTCCTTCTTTTGCAACCATGTGGATGGTCGCTTGGAAGATGATTCAGGAGTGGGAACTTTCTATAGAATTTTAAAGCGAGCACTCAAGACCATCTCGTCCTCATCAACCTCATTAGTAGGCTCGGGAAGAGGAGGAACTGACTCTAGAGGAGGAGTATGTGATATAAGTTTCTGGTTGGTTTCAGGGAGCGGAGAACCAGGTTCCTCACAAGACTTCTCTTTGAAAGACTCATGAACCGGGGATTCAAACAAGACTAGGGTCCCTTGATCTCCTAGGAATGGAGGTTCTTCCCCCTGAGGCTCAGGAAGGGAAGAAGCTCCATCAGAGGGAAGACTCTCAAAAGAAATGGCCATAATGTTCTCAGCCGCTTCTTTTTCAGGTGACTCCAGGGGAGCTGTGGAGTCAAGGATAGAGGAATTGAGATATTAGTAAGGGTCATCCTCAGAAGCTTCAAAGGTATGAGGAAGGTCATGTGCTGGGGCTTCTTTTGGTGTGGCAAACATGGTGGGTTTTAGGGAAGGAGAAGCATCGGTAGGTAAGGGGGAGGAAGCAGGTGCAGGGATGATGACTTCTGGGAGAGAGGAGGACGGAACCTTCGCCGGAACAGGGTTGGAATCAGTGGTAGGAGAGAGAGAGGATGAGTTCTCATTCGCCATTTTTGTGAAGATGGAGAGATTTACAGTGTAGAGAGGAGTGTGATTTGCAGAGACTAGAGAAGAGGAGGCTTGATAAAAGGAAGGTGTAATGATGAGGGGAAAGAGGAACGCGTTCAAGAAAAAATGACTGTAGGTGTTTTTTGGGAAGAGAAAACTTGCAGATGGAGTTAAAGGATTTGAGAGATGGACGTGATGGACATAGACACTGAAAAGTCGGATGATGTGGCAGCAGTAATTAATTTTTTACTTTTTGAGAGAGGAATAGAAAACACATAACTACAGACCTGTGGTACAGGAACCAGGTCCTGTACCCTTTTTTTTTCTTTTTGTAAACATTTTTGCAGCTTCCTTTTGTTTCACAGAGTAGTACCTTTAAATTCTGTAATCACCATGCATGTCTACCTGCAAAGGTATTTATTTGAGTTAGGCTTAGTCAGAAAACACTTTAGCTTATTGTACCTGAGAGTGACTCTCATAGCCTATGCTAAGGAACGAGGTCCTCAGTTTGGTCTAAGCAATCCTAGTGCCATTCTGTTTTTCTCAAAGTGTTCCCTGCTCAGTGCTTTCGTAAAGATGTCGGCAATCTGATCTTCAGTGCAGCAAAACTTCATGCAGATGTGCCCTTTTTCAACATTGTCTCGGAGGAAATGATGTCTCACATCAATATGCTTGGTTCTTTTGTGTTGAACCGGGTTCTTTGCGTGGTTGAGGGCGCTGGTGTTATCACATAGGAGTGGCACACTATCAATGTATACCCCAAAATCCTCCAATTGTTGTTTGATCCACAGCAGCTGAGCACAGCAAGATGCGGCTGCAACATATTCTGCTTCAGTTGTGGAGAGACCCACGGAGTTTTGCTTTCTTGTACCCCATGAGATTAGGCAAGACCCAAGGAAATGAGCCATTCCTGAGGTGCTTTTCCTGTCCACCAGATAACCTGCATAATCAGCGTCAACATAACCAACAAGATTGAAATTGTCACCTGAGGGATAGTACAGAACCATGTCCTGTATGCCTTTGAGATAGCGTAGGATTCTTTTGGCAGCCTTTAGGTGAGACTCCTTAGGATTTGATTGAAACCTGGCACATAGCCCCACACTAAACACAATATCTGGCCTACTTGCATTGAGATAGAGTAGAGAGCCAATGATTCCCCTGTACATTGTTTGGTTTACAGGAGATCCAGAGTCATCCATGTCAAGCTTGGTTGCCACTGCAATGGTGGTGTCGATCACTTTTGATTCCTTCATGTCAAATCTTTTCAGCAACTCCTTGATGTATTTCTGCTGACTAATACAGGTCCCTTTGTGGACTGCTTTACTTGAAGACCCAGAAAGAAGTTCAGTTCCCCCATCATACTCATCTCGAACTCACTGCTCATGAGTTTGGAAAATTCCTTGCACAGTGAGTCTGTTGTAACCCCAAATATAATGTCATACACATACACCTAAACAATGAGCAAGTTCCTTCCCGTTTCTTCAGGAATAGTGTGTTATCAATCTTTCCTCGAGTGAACCCATTGTCCATCAGAAACTTTGATAGTCTCTCGTACCAAGCTTTAGGAGCTTGCTTCAGGCCATACAGAGCTTTGTCGAATTTAATTACATACTCTGGGTGTATATGACTTTCAAATCCTGGAGGTTGCTTAACATATACCTCTTCTTTGAGGAAGCCATTTAAAAAGGCACTCTTCACATCCATTTGAAACAGGGTGAATTCCATATGAGAGGCAAAAGCAATAAGAATCCGGATGGCTTCCATGCGAGCAACAAGAGCAAACGTCTCATCATAATCAATCCCTTCTTCCTGATTGTATCCTTGAACAACAAGCCTTGCTTTTTTCCTTGTGGTGTTTCCATTTTCATCCAGCTTATTCCTGAACACCCACCTAATTCCTATAATGGTTCTATCTGAGGGTCGAGGTACCAGGTGCCAAACCTTGTTTCTCTTAAACTGGTGCAGCTCCTCTTGCATAGCAATGATCCAGTCTGTATCCTTCAGAGCTTCCTTGATGTTTTTTGGTTCTATTTGGGATAGGAAGGCTGAAAAGGCTAGGGGTTTTCTAGTTTTGGATCTAGTTTGAACTCCTGAATCAAGGGGAGTAATTATGTTATCAAGGGGATGAGAGCTTTTGTGTTTCCAATTCGGAACTTGGATTTGGTTAGTGGAGGAACTTGGTACATCAGAGGGATTTCCCTACATTCCTTGTTCTGTAACCTGTGGAGTACCTTGCACGGCATCTCCAACTCTTTCTTCAGCTTCAATAGTGGTAATTGAGGTACCAGGTTCCTCATGTGTATTTGAGGAAGTGGTTGCACTGCCTTCACTTATTTCCCTCATCTGGCTCATCATGTCAGCTTTCCCTTTTAAGACATCCGATATTTCTCCAGGAACCAAAAGTGGTTCATTGTCTTGATCATCAATATTTCTATCCTTGTTTTGGGAAGGTGTCTCATTGAATAACACGTGAATGCTTTCTTCTACACATTGGGTTCTCTTTTTTTACACTTTGTAGGCTTTTCTTTGAGAGGATATCCCAAGAATATTCCTTCATCACTTTTTGCATCAAACTTTCCAAGTTGATCCTTCCCATTGTTCAGGACATAACAGTTGCATCCAAAGGCTCTCAGATGAGTTATCTTCGGCTTTCTTCCATTGAGCAGCTCATATGGGGTTTTGTTTAGGAGGGACCTGATCATGCACCTGTTCACCAAATAGCCCGCAATGTTGATTGCCTCAGCCCAGAAATTTTTTGCAATCCCACTGTCAATAAGCATTGTTCGTGCCATGTCTTCCAGAGTTCTATTTTTCCTTTCGACCACACCATTTTTCTGAGAAGTCCGTGGAGCTGAGAAATTGTGAGTGATTCCATTCTCATTGCAAAAATCATCAAATTTTGCATTATCAAATTCTATCCCACGGTCGGATGTGATGCAGGATACTTTCAACTCCATCTTCACTTGGATTTTCTTGACAAATGCCATAAATACTTCGAAGGTTTCATCTATTGCTCTTAGAAAATGTCCAAGTGAATCTTGAGTAGTCATCCACAATCACGAAAATATACTTCTTTCCACCCTGCTTGGAATCCTCATTGGACCACACAAAACCATGTGAAGCAGTTTCGGAGGTTTTGATGTGCTAACATTCTTCTTTGGATTGAAAGATGATTTCACATGTTTTCCTCTGGCACATGCATCACACACTCTCTGTTCCTTGAACTTTGAGATACGCAGACCGCGAACCAGGTCCTTCTGTATGAGTTTATTCAACAAAGAGAAGCTTGCATGACCTAGTCTTCTATGCCATAGTTCCGCATCATCATCAACTGCCTTTAAGCAGTTTACCTCACCATCTTCCAACGATTCAAAGTCAACAACATAGATGTTCTTGTGTCATTGGTAATCAACACTACATCACCAGTTACTAGGCTAGTAATTGTACATACTTTGGATAAGAATTCAAATTTGTTTCCTTTATCGGAAATTTATGAGACACTCAAGAGACTATACTTCAAACTGTCCACATAGTACACATTCTCAATTGAGTGCTCAAGAGATCTGCCAACCCTTCCAACACCGAGAATGTAACCCCTTTTGCCATTGCCAAAGAATACATCTCCTCTTTGCAGGGTTTTTAGTGAGAGAAAATCCGTGGTATTTCCAGTCATGTGCTTTGAGCATCCACTGTCCATAATCCATTGCAGCCCTATTTCTCTCACTGGTCCCTACACATAAAGATTAAGGGTTAGACATAACCCAAACAAGTTTGGGTCCCTTGTATTTAGGAAAAGGATGAATAAGAGCTCTCCTAGTCCAAGTAGGAAAAAATCTGTTTTTCTTCGAGGGACCTGGTCCCTATGGTTGAGTCACACTGTCAGCAAACACTTTGTTTTTGTGAAAATATTGAGCTCTGACAGGGCAACTTTCTTTAAAGTGCCCATTGTTCCCACAGTTGGTACAAAGCCAGTTGTCTGGGACAGTGACGTACTTGCTGTGAGGGTTGTAAGGAATTTTCCCCTTTTGGAACCCGAACCCTTGCCTGTTTCCACTGTTGTTCAAGTACATGGAAGTGACAGAATATGTGGACCAAGTCCATTTCAGTGATTTATCCAGACCCATTTTTAGTTTAATCATTTCAGCTTGAAGTTGCTTGTTTTTCTCAAGTTCACAGCACATGCTTGTTTTGACATCAGTTATTTCCTTTTCAAGATTAATATATTTCTCACTGGCTACCTCCTTCCCTTTTTCTATGATCACTTTCCTATGTTCTAGTTTGAGTTCCTCAATTGATTCCTCTAGGTCAGTGATCACTATTAAAAGATCATCTCTTTATTGTTCAACAACACTTATTTTCTCAGCTAAATTATTCTTCTCCGTGTTCAGGTTCTCCACTGTTTCCTTCAGGTCTACTACCACTACAGTTAGATCATCTCTCTCATCTTCTGCACTATTTGTTTTTTCACCTAGTGCTTCCTTTTCTTTCTCAAAATTGCTTATGGTCTCTTTTAGGTTCACAACAACCACCACCAAGTCATCTCTCTCATTTTCTACATTGTTTAGTCTACAAGTTAGAGATTTTTTTCTTTTTGAAGCTCACTTATGGTTTCTTTTAAATCTACCACACAAACAACTAGATCATCTCTAGTCTGTTCAGTTTCTCCTAGCTCTATGGTTAATGAATCTTTATCATCAACTAGGTTGTAGTAAGCATCAATAAGAACATTTTCTAATGACATTAATTTTTTTTTAGGAGTAGGATTTTAGATTTATCTGAACATCCCTGAAATTTACCTCATCATTTTCACCTTCTTCATCATCATCAGACTGTGCCATTAGCGCGAACAGTGAATCATACTCCTTCGCCTTGTTCTCTACTGCAATCATGGAACTGTTGCCTCCTTCTGGTTCCTCTTCTGATTCACTAGAGGAATCTCCCCAGGCAGCAAGAGCTTGCTTCACAACATTATCAGCAGCACTTTTCCGGCTGTATCGTTTGTCGGGAACCTGGTTCCTCTTGGCTGTTTTGTCAGAGTTGTTCTTGTAGGGCTCCTGCTTCAACAGTGGACAGTCTTTGATGAAGTGTCCAGGTTTTCCACACTTGTGGAAGAGATCATAGTTCCTTGATTTGATTGAACTACCTCTTCTTGGTATACCCCTATTCCTTCTAACCATCTTTTGAAATCTTTTAGTAAGATAAGCCATGTCACCATCTTCTTCACTTGAATCATTTTCTTCAGCTTTTAGAATCAGGTTCTTTTCCCTTTTCGGTTCTCTTCACTCACTGTCTTTTTTCTTCTTCAACTCATATGTCTTTAGATTCCCAACCAACTCATCCATTGTTAGAGTTTGTAAGTCTTTTGCTTCAGTAATAACATTCACTTTGCTTTCCCAAGAACCAGGTAAGACACTCAGAATCTTCTGAACCAGCTTGTTTCTGGGAATTATCTTAGCTAGAGAGTGAAGCTCATTTATGATGGATGTGAATCTAGTATGCATGTCTTGTATAGACTCATCATCCTTCATTTGGAACAGCTCGTACTCAGTTGTAAGCATGTCAATCTTGGACTGCTTGACCTGAGTTGTTCCTTCATGAGCAGTTTGTAAAGCCTCCCATATCTCCTTTGCTGATTGGCAGGCTGAGATTCTATTGTACTCATCAGGTCCTATACCGCATACCAAGATTTTCTTGGCACGGAAGTTCTTCTCAATAGCCTTCCTATCAACTTCACTGTATTCTTTCCTTGTTTTAGGCACCAATGACCCATCTTCTCCAACCTTCTTCTTAGGGACGTGTGGACCATCACAAATGACATCCCATAGTTCAGAATCTTCATCCATTATAAAGTCGTGCATATGAGTTTTCCACCACCCGTAATATTGGCCATTAAATCTAGAAGGTCGATATGTTGACTGTCCTTCTTCAAAGTTTGGTGGAGCAGCCATTACATATCCTTTCTAGGTGTTAACCTTTTAGAAAGAACCTGCTCTTATACCAATTGATAGTTTCTAGGACTCCACAAACTGTAAAGAGGCCTGGTCCTTTACCAGTTCCCTCAGAGTTATTGATAGAGACAGTAAGTAAAAGAGGCACATGATTTTTACATGGAAAATCCCAACTTAAGGGGACAAAAAACCACGACCTACACTGGTAGGATTTCAACTTTACTAACTTGTAATCTCAACTATTACAAGCCACTTTGTACTGACTCTCTTACAAAGACTTTGAACCACTAACTTGTAATACACTTATTACAAGCCACTATGTTACTCACTAGTGACAAAGACTTTAACTTATGACTACACTAGTCACAACACAAGCACTGATGGTTTATGATTTTAGGATACCTAATACAAAGCTTCTAAGAAAGCAAGATAGGATACAATAGAAAGCAAAACACAAGATTACAGCTCAACTAATGGACGCCTAATAACATGTAGTGAAACTGGTCCGTCTTAGTGGAGTTGTCTTCTTGTTCTTGACACACTTGAGTCTTCAATGCAAGAGCAACAATTCAATGCTTGAGAGAATATTTAGTAAATGCTCCAGTGAATGTCTTGTTTTTCTTCAAACAAGATATTATATCCCTAGGACATCCCAAGAGGGATGCCCATGCTTAGTTGGTACAATCTTCAACCAATGGGAAGTGACTGTTGCACTGTTACTGCACTGTAGCGTGTACAGTTGCAGGCAAGTACTTTTCTGTCACAACTTTCCAGTTGTAGAGTTGACCTGTACTTCCGTCAGTGAGAATGTTAAAGGATCAGGTCCCTAATCTGTTTCCTGTGAGTTGAGATGTACACTGCCCAGATTTCTTGAGTTCATGCTGACTGATTGTGCTAGTTACGCATTAGGTCCTTTATCTGATTCTTTACATAAAAGTTTGTTAGATCATCAAAACAGAATACTAACCCATCAATTTTCAAATTAAATAGCAAATTGAGGAAAAAAATACAAGTTGATGTTTCATTAACAGGCTATGTCGCGAACATGGGTACTCAACAATGGATCCAAAAAAGGTTCAACGTACTATGTATTAAATATTTCAATTGCAAGAATCTTGACTAAAAAGGGATAATTTTCGCATCTAATTTTAATTATATGTAAAAATCAACTAACATAGCAACAAATACTAAGTACTGAAATATTTTCACTTATTGGTTTACCATCCGGGCTCCAGAAGTGAATGCAGTTATATTTACTCTGTCAATCATGTGTGTGTGGCATATTACTAGAATTTTACTAATAAATATTAAATTTTGAACTCAAAATTTTAATAATATAATTTGTTGAGCACTAACAATCTCAAAAATCAAAGGCATTAATGTTAAATTCTAAATTTACCTCTACCAATCGAAAGAGGAGATCTTGAGAGAGAAGAAACAAAAACAATAGCACAGAGAAATGGAATCGAAGACTTTGAATATGGAAGGAACTAGTCAATTAAGCTAAGAACCTTTAATTAGACTATATAAAGTCTTGATACAAGAATTTTGCTTAAATGTAAAAAAAAAAAAACATTTTGTCAGCTACCTTTAGTCCATGTTATCGTCAAATAGAGCAAATATAATCCAATTTAAACTAAATCGCACAACTATACTTCATTTGTCTATTCTTTCAATGGTTGTTTAAAAAAGTGAAAAAACGAAAGAAAAAAACACATGAAATTATATATATATAATGGGAAAAGGGCTTGATTTACCCTTTTACTTTGATAAATAATATACTTTTAACCTCAGTTATACTATTGATCCATTAAAAACCTTACCGTTAACAAAGTGAGAACAATTGCCCCTATTTTTAACGGAAGGCCACTGTGGCAAGAATTCTTGTTTCAAACTCTACATGTGTCATCTTTGATTGGATGATATATAATTATTATAATTAATTATATTAGTTATCACTTCTGAATATTTATTTTCATTCCAGACTTTTCTTATTTTTCTCGTCCTTTCTCTTCTTTCTTTTCTATTTTCAGGTTGCTGCTATCTTCCCTTCCACGCCATCTTTGCATGGCTTCTTCTCATTGTTTTTTTGTTTCTTTCCTATAGAGAGAGAGGGAGAAATTTGTCGGTGAATTTGATACTAAACAGAATGAAGGAAAAGAAAGTAAAATGAAGTAGGTTAAAAGTTAAGGAAACCTTTTGGTTGATTGAAAAGCTTAGGTTCGCCAGCCACCATTTTTCCGTCCAGATTTAGGTTAAAAGTTGAGCAAACCTTTTGGTTGATCGGAAAACTTAGGTTCGCCAGCCACTATTTTTTCCGACCAGATTTAGGTTAAAAATTGATAAATTGATGAAACCTTTTGGTTGATCGGAAATCTTAGGTTCACCGGCCACCATTGTTTTCGGCCAGATTTCAACTTTTGAGCAGAGTTTTTCTTTTCGTCTTCAGAAATAAGGCCTCCAAATAAAAAGGACCACTAGATCTAAAGTATCGAACAACGTTTATGAACACCCAATTGAAGATCTAGCAAAATGTATTATTAGTTCAATCTCTTACCAAAGCTTAATTTTGCAGCAGTTGCCATTAAATGTGAGTCCCAAAATTCACTTTCAACTTTCAACCACCAAACTCAATGGTACTTTTGACATCAAAGTTTAAACTAAAGATTTTATTCTTGGTTGCCTTCTCCAATGGTTTCTTGGTTATATAGAAAAGGAATGAAAAAAATATGATTTATTTCTGGCTAAATAGAGGGACGAAGATGGGAGGGTTCTAGTGTTGATTAAGATATGTAGATCTTGTAATCAACCTGTTTAAGCACCTTGAAAATGAAGATCTTGTAAGTCCAATTAACTTCTTTGCCTCCTTCTTCTTCTTCTTGTCTCCAGTGGCGGCGGCG
The DNA here is from genome assembly GCA_005239525.1 of Nicotiana knightiana. Classification (NCBI taxonomy): domain Eukaryota; kingdom Viridiplantae; phylum Streptophyta; class Magnoliopsida; order Solanales; family Solanaceae; genus Nicotiana; species Nicotiana knightiana. Next base: position 127,936 of record ML408726.1, read on the forward strand.
TCCTTGGGAGTTTTTTTCCGGCCTTCGATTTCTCGGCGGCTAGGGCTTTTTTTAGCTGCTGGTATGTGGTTTCAGTAATTGAATTGGCTTGTGGTGAAGACAGTGAGAGGTTTGAAGGCGCAGGGGTGGTGGAGGGGGAGGGGGTCTGATTGGGACACGGGTCGGGTGTGTCATGGTTGATTAAAATTATGGTTATTGATATCTTTTACGTTAATTAGGTATTAATGGGTTAAAAGTATCAGTAATGAAAGGAAAATACTTTGAATAAGAAAGAGCAAAAGAGTGAAAAAGGAAAAAGTATAATTTGGTGAGGTGGCATGCCACATGGCGTCCACTTCGCCAAAAATATCAGGCCACATTGGATTTTAATTATTGGCCCTTGCCACAGTGGACTTCCGTTAAAATAGAGATAATTGTTTTCACTTTATTAACGGTAAAGTTTTTAATGGACTAATAGCATAACGTAGGTTAAAGGTATACCATTTATCAAAGTAGAAGGATAAATCAGACCCTTTTCCCATATATAATTTATGGCCGTTTGTGAAATTTAACCCTTAATTTAGTATAATCTATTGAACACGTACCCATACCTGGCCACATGAAAGTTGAAGAATGAAAGTAATGTATAAATTTAAACCTCTTTATCCGACGTCGTACAATATTAATTAATTGTTTCTGAATCAAGGTCATACAAGTCTACAAGTACTGTCTTATTTACCACTAATCTTTTATGTCCAAAGGCGGTCTAACCTTCTAACACTAGATTCAATTAAACTCATAATTTTCAAGACGGAACATAAATTTTATATGAAAATCTACTAAAATCGGAACAGATTGTTAATATGCACCCATAATTTAGAAAATAATGAGTTCAATTATCAAAAATCTTAAAGGTTGAATTTAAAAAATTTAAATCTTGAATCTGCCTAAAGATACCATTATCATCTGAAAACGACGTAATTTTACACCATTTTACATTTGCACATTAATTCGTCAAGTTTGAAACATTCATGAAAGGCAAGTGTCATAAGTTCTGTTCAGTCCAGTTCCGTAACGTTGCTAAAGTTAGCTTTTTCTATGTCCTTTGGCATATTTACAAATTCATACCCATACTTCTTTCTCTTTTATCTTTGAAACCCATACTTTCGAGTTCTGATATTTTGTCTACTATTTAAATTAGCGTTTGGACGTAGATTTGGTTGAAACTTTAAAAAAAAATTGAAGTTGTCTTAAAAAATAGTTTTTAGAAATTAAAACTGAGTTTGAACATGCATTTTACTTGAAAAAAAATTGAAATTTTATGAATAAAAAAAAAAAAAAATTTCACCCAAACCAATTCTTGAAACTTGAAAATTTTTCTTCAATTTTCTTCAAAAACTAACTAAATTCCTTGAATAAACAATATTTACTTTTTTGAAAAAAAAAAGTAAATAAAAAAAAGTTTAGGGAGCTAAATCTCATCATTTGTGTTCATGTTGGTACGAATAATCTATGAAGCCTGAAAAGAAAAGAAAGAAGAAAAAAACTCTTAAAAGCAACTAATTTGCAAAACAAAAATGAAAAAGGAACACCTCTTTTTTCTTTTTCATAGGTGTCCGATACCTGCATTGAAGTCCAACCATATCCGGATTCGTGCTGTGTAGGGCCTCATTCGGGAGAAAGCGCCTCCTACCAAGAATTTTTCCATACTCAAGACTCGAACCTGAGACCTCTAGTTAAGAGAAGAGCATTTTCATCCACTGCGCAATATTTTTTTGTGGTAAAAAAGAACACTTCGAAAAAATCTGTCTGCGCAGTTTGTTCTTTTTACAAGTTTTGCTAATTAATATTGTAAGCATCCAAAACTATATTGTTTTAACATAGTACTATAATTTCCATTGTAAACTAATTGTCAAGAATATTATTAGCCCATGATCGAGTAATTTGGGGAGAAGTGTACAAATAGTCATTCTCAAGGATGCTGTTTAGAGATTAGCTAGTATTTATTTTGTTCTGAAAATCTTAATTTCAGGACAACTCAGGACATTTTTTCTCCTGAAAAATTGAACTAAAAAACTGAAATTCAGTATGCACTGGCTAATTCCTAAACAACAACCCTTTAGAGTGGCTACCTGGTATCATTTCTACAATAATTTTGGGATGTTTACACAAATAGCCGATCATAATCTTTATTTACTTTTCTAGCTATCTACACAGATTATGCATTGGTTATACACGATTATACACATATTAAACACGAATTATACATATATTATACATTGTGTGACTATTTTTAGTTTAAGCGATTGAGTGAGCGGCTAATCAGGTTAATTCTTCAATAATTTTCCCCGTGAAGTGAAGAGGCCTAGTTTCTGCTGGAAAGCCCAGTCCAAATTGTATTTTCTGTATTTTGTTATAGATAAGATTCACTTCCGAATTCTTGTACAGTACAATTTATATTGTAAAAAAAATAAAATAACATACCCAATATGATTCCATAAGTGAGGTTTAGAAAGGATGGGTGTACGCAAACGTTATTCATACCTTTTGCGAGATAAAATGCTGTTTCCGATAGACCCTCGGCTCAAAAAAAGCATTTTCAAAATAAGTTTGAAAAATATAAGTAAAGAAAAACTAAGATGAAAACACTAAAGAAAATAAAAATAGTAACAGCAAAAATCGTAAACATAACCAAAATAAAAGAAACAACACTGATAATAAAATTAAAAAATAAGATAATAATATATAACTATATTTTAAAGAGAAACTTTAAATATCATGTCATGTTCTTAACTATGTATGTGAGTTGAAAGCTTAGAGTAGGAAAGTGAAATGAGGTTGGAATTACTACAATGAGAAAATTGAAATAAATTGAAAGGACCTAAAAGCTTTTCAAATAAAAGAACTTCTATTCGTTATGAAAATTTTGTCCTTTTTATTCAACTTTTCATATATTGTAGTATTCTCAATCTCACCATAAATTTTAAGCACGAGGAGTATATTTTCCTATTCTAAGTTTAAGGCGGTACCTTGTTTCTCATCTTAATTTTTGAGAGAGTAAAGTAGAAACTATTCTAGCTAGAAATTATAAAGAGCACAATTTGAAACAAATAATTATATATCATTGCCTGTATAAGGAACAAAACATAGCAGATGTAACACATAGCAGAATTACTTTGCCTTGTTTTTCAATTTAATAATTTAAAAAATTTAACTAGTTATTATACTTTTTAATTATCTTTATGATAATTTGATAGAGTCAAAGTTAATTTCAAACATCTTGCAAGTTGCAAATTTATGTAGCAATGGGCCATTGACATGCTTTAGTAGTGAAGCCAATATTTTCATTAAATATCAAAACTCAAAAAAGTGAATACATGAATAAGTCAAGAGGATTCAATATATTTTATATACTTTAAAAGATAATTTAACTATCTATACCATATAATTAATTTTTCTGTAATGCAGGATAAGGTTGCATACGATAGACTCTTGTGGTCCGGCCCTTCTCCGGATCCTGTGCATAGCGGGAGCTTAGTGCACCGGGCTGCCCTTTAAGTTCCAATTAACTCCTCTTGGAGCCATGTGGCTCCGCCACTAGCATACTACACTCCCATTTGACCTTAGATTTTGGCTTTATTTTTTTAAAAAATTAAAAATATTATTTGTTTATGAAATATGATAATGTTTTTTTTTGGGTTNAAATTTTTTCTTCCACTCACATATAACGGTTCGGCCGGTCATTTTGAGTGTTATTGCCCCGATCCCCTGTCTACTGCTTTTTTCGTGTCTTTTTCTGCTTATGTGTCTCACTTGGAGGTGTTGGTCGTGGTTTCGGAGTGTTTTGGGATACTTGGTCCCTAAATGGAAGCTTAAGTCTTATGATTTTGACCGTAGTCGAAATTGTGTGAAGACGACTCCGAAATGGAGTTTCGTCGGTTCTGTTAGTTCCGTTGAGTGATTTTGGACTTAGGGGCGTGTCCCGATTGTGTTTTGGAAGTCTACAGCTCATTTAGGATTGAAATGGCGAAAGTCGAAGTTTTTGAGATTTTGACTGGTAGTTAACTTTTCGATATCGGGGTCAAATTCCAATTACGGAAGTTGGAGTAGGTCCACAAAGTTGATTATGACTTGTGTGCAAAATTTGGGGTCAATCAGACGTGGTTTGGTAGATTTCGGCATCGGTCGTCGAATTTGGAAATTTCAAGTTCTTTAAGTTCGAATCAGAGGGTGAATTGTGTTTTTAGCGTTGTTTGGTGTGATTCGAGGGATCGATGAAGCTCGTATCGTGTTTTAGCCTTGGTTGGTATGTTTGGTTGAGGTCCCGCGAGCCTCGGGTGTGTTTCGGATGCTTAACGGATGGAAAATTGGACTTATGCAATTTCTGAAGTTTATTGGTTCTGGTGTTTCTGTCACGACCCCAAATCCACTAGTGGTGATGGAACCTAACCCAACCCTCTAGGTAAGCCATTTAATAATTATCCAATTTCAATTATATTAACAAGACAATTACATGAAAGTAATTTATGGAATTTTATACATTTCCAAAAGGATTGGTAGTAGAAATCATGAGATTCTACGAATAGAGTTTACAAAGAGGAAATGAAATAAATACATAGTATGTTGGAAAAGTACATAAACAAAGTTTTATAATCTAAGGCTACCCCGAACAAAGGAGGCAGCTACGAAAGGGACGTAGGTACATCTTCAAGTCCCACAACCATTGAACATAGCAACAACAACAACCAACATCTGTACGCAATGTGCAGAAGTGTAGTATCAGTACAACCGAACCCATGTACTGAGTAAATAACAAACCTAACCTTAGGTTGAAAGTAGTGACGAGTTGGAACATAGGTCGGGTCCAACACCAATATTGACAGTAGTTTGTAACAATGTAAAGCAATTAAAGAAGTAGCTCAGAGATAAAATGCCCAGCCCTTTCATAGTTTCCCAAAATAGTTCCGTTTTTCAAATATAATAGTGAAGAAAACCCAAGTCTTTATTGAAACTTTTGCCAAAAATATGAGTAAGTTGAAAACTGTATTCTTCCTTGAAAACTGTAATGTTTCCCAAAAACTTTTCATCAGGTAAATGTTTCATTTTCAGATAGCATGAGGAAAGTACATCTCCATGTATATATTTGATATGTATGAGAAGTCATGAATGATGTGATACTGTACAACATGAGGAAAAAATGCATCTTTATGCCTGTATGTCGAGTGTGCATATCAAATGCGTGCAACTCAGTGATAAAACTATATGCATACTCTCAGAGTATCAATTCACTCAGTTCTCCCAGTCACTCAGTCCTCACAGTCACTTAGTCCTCTCAATCACTCGTCACTCAGCACTCGTCACTTGCACTCAATAGGTACCTGTGCTCACTAGAGGTGTGTACAGACTCCACAGGAGCTCCATCAGCCCAAGCGCTATGACAAGCCAATCATGGCATAAATCAGTAAAACATGTTGTGGCGTGCAGCCCGATCCCATAAACATCCTCACCATCAGGCCCTCGGCCTTACTCAGTCATCAATCTCTCCAGTCTCTCGGGTTCTCAATGTCATGAAACTAGCCCGACAACAATGATATGATGTATCAATAAATAACAACTAAGACTGAGATATGATATAAATGCATGGATATGACAGAGTACGAACATATCAGTAAAATCAGTGAGATGACAGTAAGAAATGACCACTATGGGTCTCAACAGTATCGGCATAAAGCCTAACATGATATCTAGCATGATTGACAACTTAATTACTTTATCACTTGGTGACAACAAAAATAACAATACCAATCACACGCCTGTCACCTTGCATGTGCGTCACCTCAATACCAATCACATAACACGTAATTAGGGGTTTCATACCCGCATCACTAAGTTTAGAAGAGTTAATTACCTCGAACAATCCAATTCCAATATCGAGCAAGCCAAGTGATACTCCAAGAATGCCATCACGCGCGTAGAGACCTCTGAACAGCTCAAAACTAGCCAAAAGCAACTCAAATACATCAAATAAATTCCAAGGAAACAATTCCAAATGATAAAGATCGAATCCTTAATCGAAACCCAAAACCGGCAAAAAATCGCACCCTGGCCCATGCCTCAGAACCCGACAAAACTGAAAAAATTCGACAACACATTCAATTATGATTCCAACCATACTAGTTTCACTCAATTCCGACTCCAATTTGATGTTCAAAACTCAAAATTTCATACTATAAAACTTTAAACCAAAACCCCCAATTTCCCATTTAAGATTCAACAACTAATGGTCAAAAATGAAGATAGATTCATGAAATATAATCAAAACCGAGTGGAGAACACTTACCCCAATCCTTGTGATAAAGTTTTCTCCAAAAATCGCCTCAATTCTAGTCTCACATCTCAAAATATGAAGAAAGACCAAAACCCTCGATTTTATATCCTCTGCCCAGTGCTTCCGCACCTGCGACACATTATCCGCTTCTGTGGCGTCACTTCTGCGACATAACCCCCGCTTCTGCGGAATCAACTGAGGATTCGACCCTTGCACCTGCGTACATCATACCCGCTTCTGTGACCTCGCAGGTGCGAGCCACTATCCACACCTACGAAATATCTCGCTCCTGCGCTCCTTCGCCCCGCACCTGCGCATCTGCATATGGGCCCAAGCCTCCGCTTCTGTGGTCTTCCTCACCCAGCACCATTTCCGCTCCTGCAACCCCTTCTTCGCTTCTACGGCCACCACACCTGCGCAAACCAACCGGAGGTGCAGTCACACCAGTACCAGTAACCACCAACCTTAGCCAAAATCTCTAAAATGCTCTGAACCTCGCCCGAAACTCACCCGAGCCCCTCGAGACCCTGTCCGAACATGCCAACAAATCACATAACATAACACAAACCTACTCGAGGCTTCAAAATACACATAAAAACATCGAAACGACGAATCACACCTCAAATCGAAATCTATGAACTTTGAACTTCCAATTTCTAAAACTCGCGCCGAAACATATCAAATCATCCCGAAATGAACCCAAAATTTGCACACAAGTCCCAAATGACATGACGAAGCTATTCCAATTCCCGAAACCAAAATCTGAATCTGATATCCTCAAAGTCAACTTTCGGTCAAACTTATGAACTTCCAAACCTTCAAATTTCCAATTTTTGCCAACTTGTGCCGAAACCTTCTAGAAATATCCAAATGAAAATTCGGGCATACGCCCGAGTCCAAAATCACCATCTGGACATAATAGAACCATCAAAACTCCGTTCCGGGGTCATATTCTTGAAAGGTCAAACTTAGTCAACTATTTCAACTTAAATCTTTAACAATGAACTCATTCTTCCAAACCGTTTCCGAATAACCTGAAACCCAAAACCGATGATTTGCATAATTCATAATACATTATACGAAGCTACTCAAGCCCGCGAACTTCCGAGCAAAGTGCAATGCTCAAAACGACCGATCGAGTCGTTACAGTTTTGCACCTATGGTGGGGGAGACCGGAGGTGCGGACTCGTATGTGCTGAGTGAAGGGCGCAGGTGCGCTCTTAGTCATGAGAGTCTGCAAGTGCAGGTGCTGATGTCGCCCAAACTCACACCACTATTTGGGATTGTGAGGAGGTCTATGGAATTAAAAATACCCAACGCGAGTCGGGGTCGATTCCATAGAGAGCTTTGAGTGGGATTAGGTATATATCTAATCTACTGTATGACGTGCCTAAAATTGAACTTCCAAATATTCAGTTGTTTCTTTTCTAATTTTAGTTTGTATGCCAATGCTAGTAATTGTAAAGCTAAGAGACAGTGTTTTTCTGGTTTTGTTGTTTATCAAGTTATAAAAGATCTAGGTTTGTAACTTCCGCCTAGTTGGTTACCTAACAGATTTAGCTTTAGGGAATGTTTAGTTGATCGGGATACAATATAGCAATCACACGTGATTACTCCCTCTATAGCTCTCGGTAGTTTGAGTGATTTTTCCCAATTTGACTTTCTCAAGTCCAAATGGGTATTTCACGAAACAAGTGATAAATGCTCAAATCGAGTCTTACTATGTCTAGATTCGATACTTAATTAGGGCTATCAATTTCAATTTCTTTTTAGCCAAGTTTTTCTCGACTTAATCTCACATTCTCAAGGAGAGACTAAGTCAATTAGGCATGAATCAATGTTTGCAACCATCAATTCTCAAATTCAAACAAGAACTAGGCTAAATATCATATACCCAATCATAAATAAGCCCTAAATCAATCACCCATTAAGTACTCATACTAGGGTTGGGTCACAACCCTAGCCAAGGGTTTAGCTACTCATAGAAAATGAAGAAATTAAAGAAGAAACAAAGATAAAACTCATAATATAAGATTAAGAGAAGAAAATCTAATGTTAAATTGTTAAACTATTACAAAGTTACCCAATACAGTAAGAAAAAACGAATGTCAATTCTCAGGTGCACAAAACTTAACCTAAAAATGACAAAAAGATTTATTTATACCCAGCTAAAATTATTTGAAAAAATTGCCCCTGCGGAGATTGTGCGGTCCGCATTTTGAGGTTGTCATGACAGGGTGACTTTCTACGGTCGGATAAATCTAGGATGCGGCCGCACTTCCTCTAATTGTGCGGATCGCACATTTCTGAGTACAGCTGCACTCTTGATCTTGGATTGGAACTGGACACTCTCTGCGGACCGCACATTTATGAGTGTGGCCGCACTTTGGGCTTCTACGGCCGCACAATAATAGTGCGGTCCGCACAACTTTAGGCCTCCCAAAACACAACTCTCTGAATCTTGTCCTCTGCGGCCGCACATTAATTGTGCGGTCCGCATTTTGTGAAGGGATTCTATCAGTGATTCTTCAGAGTTTGCAGCCGCAAACAGTATTGTGCGGCCCGCACTTTGGTCCTTTTTGTCTTGTTTTGGTCCTTGTCCAATTTTACTCCTTTTTGAGTTGATTTTCATTTCTTTGGCTCGTTTCCCAATATTCTTGCAAGAAAGCACTTTTCATTAATTCTCGGGAATACCTTTAAGCATTTTCGAGCTAAAACTTAAGTAAAAGAAAACAAATAAACAGTTAAAATCCCTACATATCAACTCCCCCAAACTTAAGCTTTTGCTTGTCCTCAAGAAATTAAAGCAATTCCCACCTCCACTAGAAAAGGGCTATTTCAGCTGGCCTAAGTTGGATCAAACACACATCAATTGGGACCAACAATTACCCACACACTCATGAATCATTAACAAGCCCATGATTTGACTGTTAGAGCACAAACAACTCTAATGTGACGCTTGAGCATCAAAGGGTTGACTTTGTTCATCAAGGAAGCTTACACTTTCATGCAGGTCACTGTGGATCCCAAAACTCCTCCTCATATACTCTCCGGAAGCTCATCTCACTCACGAATGAAGAAATCAATTCAATGATTTGAGAAAGATTTGCTCATCACTCTCAAAAGAACGTCACAAGCCCGACTCTAAGTACCATATGCTTGCCCCTCATGTAGATCACCACTAATATAATCTTGCTCGGCTTGAAATCACATAGGGCTTTTTCGGCATGTAGTGAAGGCTTTTGGACTAAGGAGGGAAATATCGGAATGGAGTTGGTTCATCTTTCCTTTGGCACTTCATTTTCTCTTTTTGGCTCTTACTTTGCCGACTCTTTGAGTCATTTTCTTTTCCCTTAAGGGGATTAGAAAGACTTGACATCACTCTTTCTTGGTCATGCTATTCATACTTCCCTTCATTGTTTTCTCCATGCTTTGCAATTTTGCTTTATTTTGCATCATTTTAACGCTTTCACATTATTCACTTTCTTTTTGTGTTTTTCTTTTGTTCTTCCTTTATTTTTCTTTTTCTTTTTCTTTGCCTTTCCTCTTCTTCATTTCTTTTCTATTTTTGTGCCTTGATACCATCTTTATACTCCCCGCCTCTCCCCCAAACTTATGTTTTTGCCATTTGTTTCACGTGAGTGCTAAAGAAAGTTCGGGTGCGAAGAGTGACTCAATATAAAATGGGTAAATGCTTGTAACATGGTTATCGAATAAAAAGGCTTTAGGCTCAAAAGGGTTTACTAAGGATGATATCATCAGTGGGCCATGGAAGGTTTCAAAACGGGTAAAGGAAAGCCTACAATCACTTCTCAAACCAAGCTAACTTAGAATTTCACCTAGAAACATATCCGGGGCAAGTTCTAGACCATTAGCACGGGTACTTGGACTTGTAACAAAATACCTCACCTCTCACATAACCGGATTGTTAAAGATAATAGAGTCGAGGGCCCACAATAACCACAGTCAAGATTGAAAATTGCTAATGGTTCAACTAAACCACTTGATGATTGCCTAAGTCAACACAAGAGTCACAAGGTCACTAACTAGAGTTATTTCTTTCCAAAAACTTATTTTTAACCATAAGTCCGTAGTTAAGTGTGTTGGTACCAAGTGAAGCATGCTTGACCCTTATTTATTCATTAATACTACTTGTTTCTACCTAAACATCAAAAACTGACTCGATCCTTAAGAAGGTTGTCACGCCATCAATCGTTGGGAAGAGCCACTCGGTTCACACAAGACCCACCTTTGGAAAGAACCATGGCATTAAGAAAGACAAAGTCTTATTGTTCACTTAAACATAAAAACAAGCTATTAAAGTAACTAAGAAGTTATAATATTAAGAAAACAAAAAGAAGAAGCTATGAAATAAACTACTGAAAGTAAGGCAAATGAATATACAGACCGAGGGGAATAGAATATATACAAGAGGGAAGAATATATACATAATGAGGGAGAAATAAAAATAAAAGAAAAAGAGTATTAAAGTTATTACAGGCCAAATGTAATCAAATGTCATCAAAATAGACCCCCCCTGAATAGGAATAAACATTGTCCTCAATGCTTAGCAAAATTAGAATAAAGGAGGGTATAGAGAAAAGAAAACTCCCTATGTGGTCTCAGGGTGACTGGAAGCATCACCACCCTCGGTCTCCTCCAACATTATCTCATCATCACCTGGCTAAGGGACAACAGGGTTGGTGAGCATCTGGAGCAGCTCCTTAGCAGTGAGGGCAGCAAGATCTGGCTCGTCAGACTGGCCAGCTGGTGCCTCTGCTGATGGTGCTGTTGGGTCTGCTGGGTCTACTGGTACTGATGGATCTGTCTCCATCAGTAGGTCCAATGGCAAATCACCCGTTGTTTCTATCTTCGTCAACTCCTTTCTCAATCTCTCTACTGATTTCTTAGAAGCCTAGAATTTCCTCATCTTCTTCACCTGCTTGCCCAACTCCTCAATAGCTCCCCCATGAGCCACCAATGTATCCATAATAGTCTTCTGGTTCTCCAGAATCTTCTTCAATGTTTCCTCTACTGACGGAGGGACCTGTGGTGCTGCTGGAGAGAGGACTGTGCTGCAACAATACTGGATACGTCAGGCAACTTAGAAGTGGCTGTCTACATCCAGTTGTTGAGGCTCACCAAAGTCTGGGAGACTCGCAGCGCAGTGAGTGGATAAGTGGATGAGGCTGGCACTGGTACTGAAACGGATGTCCTAGAAGATGAAGGTGGTGGCATGGAGGCTGTCTCAGTCGAAGGCCTGGCTATTGTGGAAGGCATGGAGTTGTAGATGGCTCAGCATCAGACTCTGTAGCCACCACTGATGGTTCATCAGACTGTCCAACGGTGGTAGTGGTAGTAGCCTTACCCTTGAACTTGGGGTTTTCCACACCCTGTAGGTGGTACCATGAGAAGGGCTTCTTGGCCCTCACCTTTGTATCATATGGCCTCGACTCAACCTTTGCATCGTTGAAATACTCTGTGAGGATGTTTGGATAAGGGTAGGATCTTTCACTTTTTTGTACAGCTAATGTGATATTGGTTGACATGATGACACCCACATTGATTGGGTACCCAGCCATAATAGAAGCCACCAGAACTATTAGGGGAAGTGGGAGATTGTTCTCATTCAAACTTGGATCATACGGCTACACACGAAGGTCTGCCACCCTTTGGCTTCAAAATTTAGGGTGGCCCGGAGGATACGAACCCCTGTTGTGATCCACGATGGGGATGGTCCTTGAGCAGCCAACATCTTAGCTAGCCACGGGCGAGCTGCATCACCCATGGCAAGCTTTTCCAAATACTGGACTGTCTCTACCTCTTTAAAGCCCATGTAAGTATTCAAAGAGCTGGGGTCGAAGTGGACTTTCAAATATCTCACCTTTGTCACTTTGGTCCCCTTCTTGAGGTGGGCCACGACATAGAACTCCCTAACCAAGTTCTCATTTGCATCGATGATACTGTTGGCGAAGCACTTCCACCCCCTCCCAGAACTATCTAAGAACATTTGGATTGTGAGTATCCAAATCTTTCATTAAGAACTGTCGCTCAAGTGTGAGCTATCTCTGGGGCCACAATTCCCGGAACCTTGTGAAGGTCGTCAAACTTACAAACTGATCCTCCCAAATTTCCTTCTTCTTTGACCTCTCTAGGTCGCCCACTCGACTGTCCCCCCCTCTACCATCACCTAGGAAATCATCATAATCATCATCAATTTCTACTGGTGCTGGAGGAGTAGGTGTAGAGGAGGGCTCTGAACCCTGGTTTCCAACATCGGAACCCTCAGAAGAACTAGTTGTAGTGGAGGGTTCGTTGCGCAATTGATAACGCCCAGCGGGTTGGGGTGGTTGGGAATGGGCCTCAAGTTGTACCTCCATTGAATAACCCTCGGAGAACTCCCTAAATAGGGCATAGAACTGGATTTTGAGGGCTCTGTGGTCCGTCCTATCCCGGTGGTCGGCTTTTTGGTGATTGGCTTAGATTGCACTCCCATTGGGTGAGTGACTTTTCCCCTGCCCCGGGAGGATCCACCTCTCTCTTTTGATGTATCGCCTCTACCATGTGATCTAACGATTGTCGGCAATACAAGGTACATAAGTCAGTTGAGTTAAGAATAATTCAAACATTTGCATAACAGTCGCTGGACAACAGTTCACAGAGGAGACAGTGCGGACCGCACAATTTTGAGTGCGGCGCAGACTGTCATGTGAGGACCGCACACTTTTGAAGTGTGGTCGCACACCTTGAAGTGCAGACTGTATAATTGTGAGTGCGGCCGCACATTCTGAAGTGCGGACCGCACAATTTTGAGTGTGGCCGCACAAATCCAACCAGAGATACTGGTTCTCTAAACTTCCAAAATGTGGTCGCACATGGTTTTCTGCGGCCGCACAAATTTTTCTGCAAAGCGCAAAATTTTGATTGCGGTCCGCACTTTTCAAGCACAGGTTTTCCTTAATCAACTGATCTGCGGACCACACAACTTTGTGTGCGGCCGCACAATTTAAAATCCTATGGCAGTGAATTTAGGGTTCATGCAATTTTTCACAAATTAGACATGGTATGTGCAGATCAACATTATCAATGGTCTACCCAGTCCCCAATGAAAATATATGAAACTACCCACATAACTTTAAGCACTTAAGAGTCTACAAAGCCTCTATTATTATTTGACATCAAATGGGACAGGGTACCAACCTACCCTTAAGTTTGTAGCAAAACTCTGACACGACGACTCATAGACTCGGCTGCACTCCAAATGAGGTGGAGTCTTACCGATCCTTCACTGAATTCTAATCTCGTCTACTATAAGGGATCATCAAACTGATTATCTATACCTGCAGGCATGAATGCAGCGTCCCCAACAAAAGGACGTCAATACGAATAATGTACTGCGTATGTAAGACAAAACTGAAACATAACAATAAGCAATACTAATTAAGGAGATATAAGAATCAACCTGGATCTTTGTAAATTCTTACTTGTTATACTTATATATATAATGCTTCTCTTCGAGACTATTTCTAATATCCATATCATATGATGCATGACTGCCCAATTGATCAGTGGTAACTGCCCGACCGGACGTAGCGATGCATGACTGCCCGATCGGCCATAGCTCGATGGTAAATGAATATACATGACTGACCAACCAGTGGTAAATAATGATACGTAACTGCCCAACCGGTGGTAACTGCCCGACCGGCCGCAACGCGGTGCTAAATGAATATGTATGAAGATAGGTGTATTATTATATCATAAACATTAACATCTTTATCAAATACTTCAATAAGGAACTAGATACATACTTAGACATACTTGAACATCGCTTTACAGGAATGAATAACAAATACATCCTCAACTGCTACGACTAGAACCACTTATGGAATATCATTACGTTTACGTATCGTTATGTGGATCATGCCAAAAGAAAGAAGGCTTAGCCTTAACATACCTAGAGTAGAAAAAAAGATCCGTATGATATTCTTGGAAAAGGTTGCACCGTACTCCCTTAGAATCACAAAATCTCATGTTGTTAATGTGCTAAGAAATCTCGTTGATTGAAGAAATCACGATGTAGCATTTTGTAGGAACTTCTACAAATTTGTAGCAATTTTTAACAACTTATCTTGCTAATCTCCAAAACCTCACGTCTGATTGTAGTATTTTGTAAGGAATTGTAGGAATCTTGTAGGAATTTTGGTAAGAAATCACATCTGATTGTAGGGTTGTTTGTATTGAAAATGTTAGAGATGAAATGGTTTGTAACTAAGAAATTTTGTTGAAAAGCTTGGAGGATTTTCTAGCGCCTGGCTGTATGGTATATGGTATGATGTTAGAGATGAAGTGCTTTGTAACTAACATATTTGTTTTCCACTTAATCAACAATGACTAAGAGTCATTTGATTAAGAAGTGGCTTGCTGCCACGTGGGGGTGGGGTGGAAATTTTAATCTTTATCCAAACTTACTAGTTAATTAGGTAATGCCCCGTTATCCGATAATTAACCAATTACCCACATAATTAAGAATTGTCTCAAATTACTTAAAATTTGACTTATTTTTAATACACTATATACATCATACTATCATAGTCATGGGGTGCCTTGTATAGCACTAGTCCATAAATATCGGGTATTATGGCTCGTACCGTATTTTATCCCTAATCGACAATCTTCAACGAACCTCATTTTCTTTGATTCATGTACTCTTTACCCTTCATGGCACTTACTTATCACTTGTTATAAATATCATAAGCACTTATAACCTTAAAGATAGTCTTGTCCTCACCCTAAAGTACTACTATTACAATATTAAAATAATAAATTGTGGTACCATATAAAATCAATACATACACTATTATTTCGTTAAAACATCCATGTAAAAATACATATATTTTCTCAACTTATATTTTTCCTAATCTCATATAAAGAGTAAAATTTTCGTACACTTAATTCTTAAAATGGTAAAAAGATAACCTTCTTTTCTTTTGAGAAAATAATTTCTATCTTTACAATAAAGAAAATCTCATACACGTTCTCATTATGTGTATAATTGAAAGTAGTAATATTAATAACTATATGAAATCATATTTTTTTTTCAACTGTTTTACAAAAAAGTTTCACTCAAAATACCGTATCAATATATATAACGGTATCAAGGTTGTTAAACTTACTGGGTGTAACATCCTTCCCCCTTTAGAACATTCGTCCTCGAGTCTTAACTATTACAGATTTACAAAATTTTCACTAGGGTCTCCTGTGTAACTTAAACTAAACCCCAAACTATATCTCAAGTCGCGACTATTCACAACCTTTTGTACTTGAGTATCTCGTATCTTTTTCACCTTTACCTTACTTACTTTTCAATCTCGCATCGTATCTTCTGTTTCTTTCATAACATACCTTCCACATTACGCCTTAAAGCTCTACTGTGATACATACACCTCTGGTGCTTACAAAATCTGGCGAAAGCTTCATACTGACTTCTTACGACTCAACTCTATGGCACGATCTGGAAACAAAAGAAGGGTAACATTTCCTAAATTCCCTATAGCCTCTCAATTATAAATGTGGCGCGCAACACACACATGATACTCTACTAGGCACGACTTTGTAGACTCCCTAGGACAGGACTCGCTCTGATACCACTTTGTCATGCCCCAAACCTAGGGAGGTGTGGCTGGCATCCGGTGCCGAACTGGCCCGAGCGAACCACACTATAACTCTCATTTTTTTCTTCTAACTATCATGGGACGACATGGCCACGACTCGTAATGTATAACTATAAGTGGAAATACTGTATCAATGAACCATCTTTTTAAAACATGAATACATATGGACCGTCAAGGCCTCAAACATACTGTAAAAAATGAACCTCTGTCTCCAAAGCCTCTAGGATTATTTGACATAAAATGTTACAGGGTACCAACCTACCCATAAGTCTGTAGCAAAACTCTGACATGATGACTCATAGACTCGGCTGCACTCCAAATGAGGTGAAATCTTATCGATCCTTCGATGAATGAAAATCTCTTCTACTATGAGGGATCGTCAAACTGATTATCTATACATGCAGGCAACCCAATTCTCTAGCAAATACAACTCTTTTGATCATTTCTTCGCATGTACCTGCAGTAGCATGAATGCATCGTCCCCAATAAAATGTCGTCAGTACGAATAATGTAGTGAGTATGTAAGACAAAACTGAACATAACAATAAGCAATATTAATTAAAGAGATATAAGTATCAACATGAATATCTATAAATGCTTACTTGTTATACTTATATATAGAATGCTTCTCTTTGAGACTATTTCTAATATCCATATCGTATGATGTATGACTGCCCAACTGATCAATGGTAACTGCCCGACCGGACATAGCACGATGGTAAATGCATGACTGCCCGACCGGCCGTAGCTCGGTGGTAAATTAATATACATGATTGCCCAACCAGTGGTAAATAATGATGCATAACTGCCCAACCGGTGGTAACTGCCCGACCGGTCGCAGCGCGGTGGTAAACGAATATGTATGAAGATGTGTGTATTATTATATCATAAATATTAACATCTTTATCAAATACTTTAATAGGGAACTAGATACATACTTATACATATTTGAATATCACTTTACATGAATGAATAACATAGACATCCTCAACTGCTACAAGTAGAACCACTTATGGAATATCATTACATTTACGTATCATTACGTGGATCATGCCAAAAGAAAGAAGGATTAGCCTTAACATACCTGGAGTAGAAAAAAAATATCCGTATGATATTCTTGGAAATGGTTGCACCGTACTCCCTTAGAATCACAAAATCTCACGTTGTTAATGTGCTAAGAAATCTCGTTGATTGAAGAAATCACGTTTTAGTGTTTTGTAGGACCTTCTACGAATTTGTAGCAATTTGTAACAAATCACCTTGCTAATCTCCAAAACCTAAGGTCTGATTATAGTATTTTATAAGGAATGATAGAAAATATTGTAGGAATTTTGGTAAGAAATCACATCTGATTGTAGGGCTATTTGTATTGAAATTGTTAGAGATAAAATTGTTTGTAACTAAGAAATTTTGTTGAAAATATTGGATGAATTCTAGCGCCTGGTTGTAAGGTATTTGGTATGATGTTAGAGATGAAGTGCTTTGTAACTAACATATTTATTTTCCACTTAATCAACAATGACTAAGAGTCATTTGATTAAGAAGTGGCTTGCTACCACGTGGGGTAGGTGAGGATTTTAATCTTTATCCAAATTTATTAGTTAATTAGGTAATGCCCCGTTACCCGGTAATTAACCAATTACCCACATAATTAAGAATTGTCTCAAATTACTTAAAATTCTAATTATTTTTAATACACTTTATACATCATACTATCATGGTCATGGGATGCCTTGTATAGCACTAGTCCATAAATACTGGGTATTATGGCTCCGACCGTATTTTATCCCAAATCGACAACCTTCAACTAACCTCATTTTCTTTGATTCGTGTATCATTTACCCTTCATGGCACTTACTTATCACTTGTTATAAATATCTTAAGAACTTGTAACCTCAAAGATAGTCTTGTCCTCGCCCTAAAGTACTACTATTACAATATTAAAATAATAAATTATGGTACCATATAAAATCAATACATACACTATTATTTCGTTAAAATATCTATGTAAAAATACATATATTTTCTCAACTTATGTTTTTCCTAATCTCATATAAAGAGTAAAGTTTTCGTATGCTTAATTATTAAAATGGTAAAAAGATAACCTTCTTTCTTGTAAGAAAATAATTTCTATCTTTACAATAAAGAAAATCTTATAAACTTTCTCATATTATGTGTATAATTGAAAGTAGTAATATTAATAACTATATAAAATCATTTTTTTTTCCAACTGTTTTACAAAAAAATCTCCACTCAAAATACCATATCAATATATATAATGGTATCAAGGTTATTTAACTTACGGGGTGTAACAGGCCGCACGAAGAATTGTTCGGCCGCAGAGTCTTTTCTGCGGTTGCAATCATTATTGTGTGGTCCGCATAATTTTTGTGTTGTCTGCACTTTTACAACACTTGGCCAATTTTTCAATCTCAGTCCCTGCAATGCACAGTCATTCCTGCAAATCACTTCATAACCAGTTAGCTCAATACAAAACCTATCTAAAAAGAAAGAAAATGAAATATGAAAAGAAACATGGGTTGCCTCCCAAAAAGCACCTGATTTAACGTCGCGGCACGACGCATGTTACCATCAATCACTTGAAATAAACTAACGCCACAACGTGGCTATCATAAACTTTTCCAAGATAATGTTTCACTCGGTGACCATTGACTCTAAAAACTTCATCATTTTTGTTCTTCAAGTCTAATGCACCAAAAGGTGTCACATGCACAACCTCAAATTGACCACTCCACTTGGACTTCAACTTTCCCCGAAACATCCGCAACCAAGGATTAAACAATAGCAAAAGATCACCTTCTTTGAACTCGTTGTTCCGGATGTACTTGTCATGGAGGTAATTCATCTTGTCCTTGTATAAGGAAGAACTTAAATATGCATGGAACCGGAATTCATCAAGCTCATTCAATTGTGCCACCCTTAAGTTGGCGGTGACATCCCATTCAAGATTAAGCTTCTTCAATGCCCACATAGCCTTGTGTTCAAGTTCCACCAGTAGGTGACAAGCTTTCCCGAACACTAACCGGTATGGAGACATACCAATTGGTATTTTTTAAGAAGTCTTATAAGCCCAAAGAGCATCATCAAGTTTCTTCGACCAATCCGTTCGATTAGCATTCACGGCCTTTGACAAAATACTCTTGATCTCCCGGTTGGAGAATTCAACTTGCCCGCTTGCTTGAGGATGATATGGGGTCGACACTTTGTGAGTGACACCATAATTTGTGAGTAAGGTATCAAAAGCTTTGTTGCAAAAGTGTGATCCCCCATCACTAATAATGGCCCTTGGAGTACCAAACCTTGTGAAGATGTTCTTATTAAAAAATGCCACCACACTTCGAGCTTCATTGTTGGGAAAAGTCATAGCTTCAACCCACTTTGACACATAATTCATATCTACCAATATGTAAGTGTTCCTACAAGAGCCCACGAACGGACCCATGAAATTAATGCTCACACATCAAAAATGTCAATATACAAGATGGTGGTGAGGGGCATCTCATTTTTCTTAGAAATATCACCATTCCTTTGACATTCATCACAACATTTGACGTGATCGCTACCGTCATTGTTAAGAGTAGGCCAATAGAATCCACAACTCAACACTTTTGTTGCCGTTCTAGCTCCACCATGGTGACCACCATATGGTGAAGAGTGGCAAGCCTCAAGAATTCCACTTGTTCTTCCTCCAGTATATATCGTCGAATCACACCATCGGTACAATTCGGAAGAGATACAGCTCATCCCAGTAATAGTCAAGGCAATCCCGTTTGAGCTTCTTCCATTGGTTTTAAGAGAACTCATTTTGTACAATGCCACTCACAAGATAATTGGCTAAGTCGGTGAACCATGGCATCCTGGTCATAGAAATGGCTAGGAGTTACTCGTCGGGAAATGGATCATTTATCTTAAGGCCATCATGTGGCCTCCCCTCCTCCTCCAAACGAGACAAGTGGTCTGCCAGTTGGTTTTCACTACCCTTGCGGTCTTGAATCTCTAGATCAAACTCTTGCAAAAGAAGCACCTACCACATTAGTCTTTCTTTAGAATCTTTCTTGCTCATCAAATATCTAAGCGCCGCATGGTCGGTGTGAACAATCACCTTTGCACCCATCTAGTACGGGCGGAACTTCTCCATAGCAAAAACAATATCAAGGAGCTCTTTTTCGGTCACTGTGTAGTTGACTTGGGCATCATTCATGGTCTTACTAGCATAGTATACCGGATGGAAGATTTTGTTGATACGTTGCCCCATCACCGCTCCAATCGCCACATCACTTGCATCACACATGAACTCAAAAGGTAAGATCCAATCCGGTGCGGTGATAATATGAGTAGTAGTCAACTTGAACTTGAGTAATTCAAATGCTTTCATAAAATCTTCGTAGAAATGGAACTTGGAATCCTTCTCCAAAATTTTACACAAAGGGTTTACCACCTTAGAAAATTCCTTGATGAATCAGCGATAGAACCCCGCATGACCCAAGAAGCTCCTCACTCCCTTCACGGATGTAGTGGGAGGGAGTTTGGAGATCACCTCAATTTCGGCCTTGTCCACCTCAATACCATGCTTTGAAATTTTTTGGCCGAGGACTATGCCTTCCTCGACCATGAAGTGACACTTTTCCCAATTCTAAACCAAGTTTGTTTCCTCACATCTTGCCAATACCTTGTCCATGCACTCATCAAAAGAATTCCCTACCACGGAAAAATCATCCATGAAGACCTCAAGAAAGTCCTCCACCATGTCGGTCAAGATGGCCATCATATACCGTTGAAAAGTCGTCGGTGCATTACATAACCCAAATGGCATCCACGAGAATGAGAAAGTACCACAGGGACAACTGAAATTAGTCTTCTCTTGGTCCTTAGGTGCAATAAGAATTTGATTGTAGCCGGAATATCCATCGAGGAAGCAATAAAAATCTTGTTTGGCCAACCTATCAAGCATTTGATCAAGAAATGGAAACGGGAAATGATCTTTCCGAGTGACTTTGTTGAGATTCCTATAGTCCATGTACACTCTCCACCCGGTGACCGTTCTTGTAGGGATCAACTCATTCTTGTCATCTGCTACCACAGTCATGCGCCCTCTCTTTGGCACACATTGCAGCGGAAGGTCCATGAGCTATCGAAAATGGGGTAAACCCCGGCATCCAACAATTTTATGATCTCCTTCTTCACCACCTCTTGCATCGCTTCATTTAATCTTCTTTGATGTTCAATGTAGGGTTTGGCATCCTCCTACAAACTAATCTTGTGCATGCAATAGCTTTGTTCCATCAATGTCCACCCCGAATATCCACCAATGTCCATCATATAGCTTTCTTCCTCTTTTGGAACACCACCAAAGTAGAATCTACGTGCACGTTAGTCAGGCAAGAGGAAAGAATAACAGGTAAAGTAGAACATGGGCTGAGAAACTCATACCTAAGATGTGGAGGCAATGGATTTAACTCCAAAGTGAGGCTCCTCGATTGAGGGATTTGTTGAAGGATTCTTCTGGTTCTCAAGATCTAAGGACAGTTTTCGGGGTTCATAGGTGTACGACCCCATTCATTGCAATGCATTTACACATTCCACATAACCTTCCTTCTCACCATCATCATGATTAAGCAATAAGGATTCCAAGGTACCATTAGCATTCATCACAGCACTAGCAACATCCACAATCACTTCAGTCACTGTTGGTCCCAGACGCACACGCAAGTATACGTGGTCGTAGCAAGTAATATAATGTTAAATCAAATGTCGAACCCACAGGGACTTGCGTAAACTGCTTGCTGAATCACTCTAATTGTTGTTTAATCGAGCCAAAACAAAATCCAGGAATGTAACTAATTTATACACGATTCTAGGAACTAACTAATTATCAAGTGACAAGAATATTGTTGTGTGTATTCAGTAGAAACAAATATTCCAGGGTTGTGATCAATTCACCACTCGTATTGCATTCTAATTAACTCTCCCTTTCATATAATCCACTCATGGTTTCTAATTAATCAATAATTGCTCTCGTAGCCTTCTCCCAAAGTACTACTCGTCTATTCTCAATAGATTAACGCCTATATTCCTATTAAATTAAAGTATTAGAACGCACTAAGATTACGATGTTTAATTAAGCACGGTGACTAGGTATATTCCTATCCTAACCACAAATCCGCTCCCCTGAAGGGTTAAGATCGCACTCTCTTCAATTATTCTCTAATCTATATAAAGATTTCCCAAGCATAACATAGATAGTATATAGAACCAAATTGCTGGCCAAACAATTAAGCAATTAAACACAGAATTGAAGAAACAACCATATATTGAATGAACTATAATCAAGGTTAAATTAATGTCGAATAACAACATTCATGGCTAAACCACAACCCCAGAAAAATGGGTGTTTAGCCACTCATGCTAGAATCAAACAATTGCATAAGTCTTGAATGAATTGTAAATACTAGAAAAAGATGAAGAAACTGATAATCCTTTGCTCCCTAATGATCCTGTGTGTATCTCTCTCCAAAAATGGCATCCTCCCCTCAAAGTTGTATTTTTGGGTCTATTTATATGTTTGGGACAAACTCTAAACGTGTAGGAGACTTCTATTCGTACCGGAAAACACTTAAAACCTTCAAAACTCGGAATTGACCGGACCAGGGACCCCAGGCGTTAAGCCCCAAACGCCCAGCTATAGCCTGGGCAGGCCTGGCTTTATGGCTCTAACGCCCAGCTATAGCCTGGACAGGCCTGACTTTATGGCTCTAACGCTCGGCTATAGCCCGGGTCACTCCTTTTCGACTCTTGAGCGTATTTTTGATGTTTATGCATCCATTTAGGTCGGCTTCCATCTCCAATTCACCTACACATGAAATAGACTCCATTATGCACATATGACGTGTATTTTTATCATTAACGCACATAAAATGTAAGGTACATAATGCTTTAAACCATGAATTCTAGCCACGCATCAACACCCCACACTTAGACTCTTGCTCGTCCTCGAGCAATACCCTTCAAGACATACACATTTCATTAACAAGGAGTATTTTACTTTTCAATCACACACATTACCCCTTAACTATGATCGATACCGGCAATCAAGTATGAACATACAAAATTTCACATTCTTTCCCTTCTTTAAACATGCCCAAGTATAACAATTTAATCAATCATACCAACAACCTAATTGCAACCACCCAACCTCAAGAGTCGACTTGCAACTACTAAGCCCTCTCAATTCACGCACCTACCCAACAAGAAAGTTACAACATTACCAATCTTTCATGAGATCATGTGCCCTCACCAACAACAAAAGAGTGAATATAACTAGTCCACACATTCAAATATG
>ML408726.1:157197-230413 GCA_005239525.1 Nicotiana knightiana
GTATTCAGTAGAGACAAATATTCCAGGGTTGTGATCTATTCACCACTCGTATTGCATTCTAATTAACTCTCCCTTTACATATAATCCACTCATGGTTGCTAATTAATCAATATTTCTCTCGTAGCCTTCTCCCAAAGTACTACTCGCTTATTCTCAATAGATTAACGCCTATATTCCTATGAAATTAATCTATTAGAATGCACTAAGATTACGATGTTTAATTAAGCACGGTGACTAGGTATATTCCTATCCTAACCACAAATCCGCTCCCCTGAAGGGTTAAGATCGCGCTCTCTTCAATTCTTCTCTAATCTATATACGGCTTTCCCAAGCATAACATAGATAGTATATAGAACCTAACTGATGGCCAGACAATTAAGCAATTAAACACAGAATTGAAGAAACAACCATATATTGAGTNTAACATAGATAGTATATAGAACCAAATTGTTGGCCAAACAATTAAGCAATTAAACATAGAATTGAAGAAACAACCATATATTGAATGAACTATAATCAAGGTTACATTAATGTCGAATAACAATATTCATGGCTAAACCACAACCCCAGAACAATGGGTGTTTAGCCACTCATGCTAGAATCAAACAATTGCATAAGTATTGAATGCATTGTAAATATTAGAAAAAGATGAAGAAACGGATAATCCTTTGCTCCCTAATGATCCTGTGTGTATCTTCTCTCCAAAAATGGCATCCTCCCCTCAAAGTTGTATTTTTGGGTCTATTTATATGTTTGGGACAAACCTAAACGTGTAGGAGACTTCTATTCGTACCGGGAAACACTTAAAACCTTCAAAACTCAAAATTGACCGGACCAGGGACCCCAGGCGTTAAGCCTCAAACGCAGCTATAGCCTGGGCAGGCCTGGCGTTTGGGCTCTAACGCCCAGCTATAGCCTGGGCAGGCCTGGCTTTATGGCTCTAACGCCCAGCTATAGCCTGACAGGCCTGACTTTATGGCTCTAAGGCCCGACTATAGCCCGGGTCACTCATTTTCGACCCTTGAGCATATTTTTGACATTTATGCATCCATTTATCTCGGCTTCCATCTCCAATTTACCTACACATGAAATAGACTCCATTATGCACATATGACGTATATTTTTATCATTAAAGCACATAAAATGTAAGGTACATAATGCTTAAAACCATGAATTCTAGCCACACATCAGTCACTAAGTCCACAAATGAACAAACTTCATTGCTATTCGGTTTCCTCATAGATTTGCACACATGGAAAACCACCTTTTCATCTCCCACCCAGAAGGTGAGCTCACCGGCTTCCACATCAACTATAGCCTTCCCCGTAGAAAGGAAAGTCTACCCAAAATAATAGGCACCTTATAGTCAACCTTGCAATCGAGAATCACAAAGTCTGCCGAAGGATGAACTTATCAACACAAACTAACACATCATCAATAATACCCAATGGTCTTTCCATAGTCCGATCCGCCATTTGCAACCTCATAGATGTGGGTCTTAGTTGCCTAATTCCCAAAGTTTTGAACACAAATTAGGGCATTAAGTTGATACTTGCCCTTAAATCACATAGAGCTTTGGAAAAGTCGGCGCTCCCAGTAGTGCAAGGGATTGTGAAAGCGTCGGGATATTCCAATTTCGGAGCTATTTAGTGCACAATAACACTCACTTGATGTTTCATCTTGATAGTCTCACAATTCATTGATCTTTTCTTTGTTACCAAATCCTTCATGAACTTTGCATAACCGTGCATTTGTTATAACGCCTCAACCAATAGCACATTAATGGATAAGCTCTTTATCATGTCAATAAACTTCATGAAATGGAGGAGGAGGCCTTGGCATTGGTGCCTTGGCCTTTGGCACTATCAGTTCCGGTATGTCGATCACATGTTCCCTAGACGAGTTCACTTCTTCTTGTGTCTCCCCCACATTCTCATCAATATCAATTCTCACTTCTTCATTAGCTTGAACCACATTGCTTGGCATTTCATCTTCTTGAATCACCACATCATCATTCACAACTCTTCTTTGGTTTGAGGTTGTTGCCTCCCCGTATTTTCCACTCCGTGTGGTTACAGCCGTGGCATGTCCCGTATTGTTCCCAGCCTTCGGGTTCACCACCGTATCACTAGGTAGTGCCCCCTTAGGACAAGTGTATAAAGCTTGCGAGATTTTCCCTAATTGAACCTCCAAATTTCGGATTGAAGTGTTGTGAGAGGATAGTTGAGCATCGGGCTCGGCATTTTTCTCCATCATCTGTTTGAATATATTTTCAATCTGTCCCATCTCATTATTGGACGAACTAGAACCATGGGACGGATAAGGAGGCGGGTTGCTTGGTTGTTGATACATCCGGGGCCTTTGAAAGCCCGACCCCTGATTCCCTTGGTTATTATTGTTCCAACCCCCTTGATTGCTGCCTCTAAAGTATCCTTGATTGTTGACACCCCAATTGCTTTTATTGTCTTGATTATTCCAATCGCCTTGATTATTGTTATTGTTCCAATTGCTTTGATTGTTGTTACCACCACTCCAATTGCCTTGGTGGTTTTGATTGTTCCAATTTCCTTGGTTACCTTGAGAATGCCATTGTTCTTGATTCGGGCCTTGAGAATTATTCATTTACCCTTGGTAATTGTTGACATATTTCACTTCTTCTTCTTGCTCATTGTATGAATCACCTTGGTCATACCCACTATCATCTTGCACAAATTGTTCCGGACGATTTTGCACTTGTTGACCTTTTTGCCGTCGCTTGTTCATCATCATATTGACACCATCCATTGCACTCACTTGCTTAGGACCTTGAACTTGTTGAAGTTGGGCTTTGGCCAATTGATTCATTGTAGTCTTCAACTCGGCAATTGCTTGCCCTTGATCATGCAATTCCTTATGGAGGTGAATCACATTTGGGTCACCTTGAGGAATATTAGCTCTACTTTGCCATGCCGATGAAGTATCTGCCATTTCATCCAAAATTTCACATGCTTCGGCATATGGCGTTGTCGTGAAGTTCCCACCGGCAAGTTGATTTACCATACATTGATTTTTCGTGTTGATCCCCTTGTAGAAGGATTTTTGGATCATGGCCCCATTCATATCATTATCCTGGCACTCCTTAACCATGGTACGATATCTCTCCCAAATCTCGTGCAAGGGCTCATTGGGTTCTTTCTTGAACACAAGAATCACATCCCGAAGTGTAGTCATATGCCCCGGAGAAAAGAATTTGGCAATGAATTTTTCCACCAACTCATCCTATTTATGGATGGAATGGTTGGGCAATATTTCTAACCAATCCAATGCCTTTTCCCCGTAGAGAGAAGGGAAATATCCCCAACCTCAGCGCATCCTCGGAAACATTGGTCTGTTTGCTCCACAACAAGTATCCATAAACCCTTTGAGGTTCTTGTATGCATTTTGACTCGGAGCCCCAGTGAAGAATCCCCATTGCTCAAGCAATGTAAGCATCACATGGTAATTTGGAAGTTTCCTACCCTAATACGGGGCGGGACTATAGGACTTGCATAACCCTCGTTCGGAAACACCGGGTGTGCAGCCACTCTTGGTGGAGGTGGGGTAGGGACGAGAATATTATCATGAGGCGGTCGGCCTCACCTATTTTCTTGAGGTTCGAGATAAAGCTACCCACCTTGATCATCATCCACTTCCTCCTCCATTGTTAAATTCCCGGAAGGATCATTGTTGAGAACCATATTTGTACCTATAGGCTATAATCAATTCACAAACAAAATTAGTAACCTGGAAGGAAAAGAAGACAAGTCACACAAGAAACTAGATATATAGCTAAATTTGTTTTTAGCTCCCCGGCAACAACGCCAAAAATTTGATGTCGCCCAAACTCACACCACTATTTGGGATTGTGAGGTGGTCGATGCAATTATAAATACCCAACGCGAGTCAGGGTTGATTCCACAGAGAGATTTGAGTGGGATTAGGTATATATGTAATCTAGTGTATGACGTGCCCAAGGTTGCACTTCCACATATTCAGTTGTTTCTTTTCTACTCCTAGTTTGTATGCTAATGCTAGTAATTGTAAAGCTAAGAGACAATGTTTTTGGTTATGTTGTTTTTCAAGTTATAAAAGATCTAGGGTTTTAACTTCCGCCTAGTTGGTTACCTAACGGATATAGAGCTTTAGGGCATGTTCGATTGATCAGGATACAATATAGCAATCACACGTGATTACTCACTTTATACCTCTCGGTAGTTTGAGTGATTTGCCCAATTTGGATTTCTCAAGTCCAAATGGGTATTTCACGAAACAAGTGATAAATTCTCATGTCGAGTCTTACTATCTCTAGATTCGACCCTTTAATTGGGGCTATCAATTTCTTGAGTTCACTCCAATTTCTTGTTAGCCAAGTTTTCCTAAACTTAATCTCACTTTCTCAAGTAGAAACTAAGTCAATTAGGCATTAATCAATGTTTACATCCATCAATTCTGAAATTCAAACAAGAACTAGACTAAATATCATATACCCAATCATAAATAAGTCCTAAATCAATCACCCATTAAGTACCCATACTAGGGTTGGGCTACAACCCTAGCTAAGGGTTTAGCTACTCATAAAAAATTAGAAATTAAAGAATAAACTAAGATAAAACTCATAATATAAGATTAAGAGAAGAAAATCTAGTGTAAAATTGTTAAACTATTACAAATTTACCCAATACAGTAAGGAAAAACGACTGTCAATTCTCAGGTGCACAAAACTTAACCTAAAAATGACAAAAAGATCTATTTATACCCAGCTAAAATTATCTGACAAAATTTCCCCTGCGGAGGTTGTGCAGCCGCGCAATTCTGTGTGCGATCCACATTTTGACGCTATCCTGGCAGGGTGGCTTGCTGCGGCCGCATAAATCTGGGATCCGTCGGAACTTCCTCTAATTGTGCAGACCGCACATTTCTGATTGCAGCCACACTCTTGATCTTGGATTGGAACTGGGCACTTTGTGCGGGCCGCACATTTATGAGTGCGGCCGCACTTTGGGCTTCTCCGACTGCACAATAATAGTGCGGTCGACACAACTTCTTGCCCCCCAAAACACAACTCTCTGAATCTTGTCTTCTGTGCCTGCTCAATAATTGTGTTGTCCGCATTTTGTGAAGGGATTCTATCAGTGACTCTTCAGAGTTTGCGGCCGCACACAGTATTACGCAGTCCGCACTTTGGTCCTTTTTGTCTTGTTTTGGTCCTTGTCCAATTTTACTCCTTTTTGAGTTGATTTTCAGTTCTTTGGCTCGTTTCCCAATATTCCTACAAGAAAGTACATTTCATTAGTTCTCGGAAATAACTTTAAGCATTTTCGAGCTAAAACGTAAGTAAAAGAGAGAAAATAAGCAGTTAAAATCCCTACTTATCAGGTGCGAGATAGGAGCTGCATCTGTGCATCTGCAAATGCGGAATGATGGTCGCAAGAGTGATATGGGCGGCCTGGGAAGGGGCCGCAGATGCAGAATCCAACCATAGGAGCGGGATCGTATATACAGTCCCAGCCATTTAAGTTGTTTTCGCACCTGTGATGGATTTCCCGCAGGTCCGGTTAAAGGCTCGCAGAAGCGAGTTTACAAGGTAGAAAAGGGGCATTTCGAGGGTTGATTTTCCATTTCGATTTTTGGAGTTCTAGAGCTCAGTGGGAGGCAATTTTTCGAGGCTTCTTGAAGGAAATTGTTTGGGTAAGTGGTTCTAACTTTTGGGCTATATTTCATGAATCTATCATTATTTTCGTCTTCTAATTAGGGATTTGAGGTGGAAATTTGGGGGAAAGTGGTAGAAACTTCATAGGCTATAATTTTGAGTTTTGGAAGACGATTTGAGGTCAGATTCGAGTAATTATTGTATGGTTAGACTCGTGAGTGAATGGGTGTTCGTATTTTGTGACTTTTATCTGATTCCGAGACATGGTCCCAAAAGGTTTTTTGAGACGATTTCCTAATTTCTCGCTTTAGCTTAGATTTCATTGACTATTAGTTTCTTAAAGCTATATTTATGGTATGTAATTGGTTTTGGCTAGATTCGAACCATTCGGAGTCGGATATTCATGGAAAGAGCATCGTTATCGATTGATTGAGCTTGGTTCGAGGTAAGTGGCTTGCCTAAACTTGAGGGGAAAATCCCCTTGGGATTTGGTATTGGTTTTACTATGTGAGCTCCATGTACGCAAGGTGACGAGTTTGTATAGAGGTTATTTGTTGAAAAACCTGATTTTTACCGAGAAATTTCTTGCTTTTACCTCAAATGAACATACTAGCATGCGTAGTTACCCTGTTAGCTTAGAGTAACATTTCTATGTGCCTTAATTTCTTAATTCAACTCCTTTCAGCATGCCTATCAATTTCCTGCTTCCTTTCTCGACTTGTATTTAGTCTAGACTGTAGTTTCTTTTGATGTACTAGTCGTTTGTAATTGATTGCACTGTGTATTTACTTTGGGACTACGTGACGGTATACCGGGAGATCCCCCTGCATATTTACTTTTGAGACTACAGTACGGTATCCCTGGAGATCCCCCTGCACATTTACTTTTGAGACTACGAGGCGGTACCTCGGGAGTTCTCCCTGCATATTTACTTTGAGAACTACGGGACGGTATCTCAGGAGATCCTTGTCGCTTAATTTCATGTACTATTATGTTATTTCATCTTGTTTTCCTTTGTCGAACTTTAGTCTATTACTATATTGCTTATACTCATGTTTTTACTATTATATACCAATGGGCCTGACCTGACCTGACCTGACCTGACCTCGTCACTGCTCGACCTGGGTTAGGCTCGGCACTTACTGGGTACCAATTGTGGTGTACTCATGCTACTCTTCTGCACATGTTTTGTGTGCAGATTCAGGTGTTCATTATCAGCCGCAGTATCTGTGAGTTCGAGGCAGCTGTTGGAGAAGGTGGATCCGAAGAAGGTGGAGGCAGTATAGAGTTGGCCTAGACCGTCATCAGCTACGGAGATCTGTAGTTTTCTTGGCTTGGCGGGTTATTACCGTCGTTTTGTATAGGGATTCTCATATATTGCAGCACCTATGACCAGGCTGACCCAGAAGGGTGCTCCATTCATGTTAAAGGTGTCTAACGGGTGGGCCAGGCCAAGCTGGGTTGTTTTTTTTTAACCGGACGGGTAGGGGTACCGGGCCGGTTACGGGTTATTCTTAACGGGTTTAACGGGTTCGAGTTAATCCGGTTAAAAACTAAACCGTATGGGTTAGGGGTTTAATGGGCCGGGCCGGTTTACAGTAAATTTTATTTATTTTTTTAATTTTATTTTTGTATTTGTTATAACTATCGTAAGAATATAAACAAAAAAACAAACTTATAAAAATAATGTTTGAATAAAGGATGCAAAGACTTTAAAATTCTTATATTTGAATAAATCATTAAATAATTAGGTACTGTCTAATAATATTAAAATAACAAACTAAAACTTGCAAATTAAACTATTAAAGTTTACATTTAATACTTCAAATTAAAGTTCAAACTTGCACTTATACGTCTAATAATATTACAGTAACAAACTACTACATTAAACATAAATGCATAATACGTCTAATAATATTAAAATAACACAAATTCTCTCAAATCAATTAATCAAACAAGTTTCTGGTGGACGTTCAAGACAACTCTTCATATGCCTCCTTAAACAGCCTGTGCCCGTGCACTTTGGACGAAGATTTAAGATTATACCACAATTCCCTCACTTTACTTTGTAAACTTCTTCATTTTCTTCTATCACATCAAAGTGTTCCCAAACATATGAGCCCACTCTAGAATCACGGGGCATGATTTAACTTGAATCAAAGAAATTGAGATTGAGAAATGAGAGATGAGTGAATAAATGAAGAAGAGGGGGGTGTATTTATAGTTTTAAAAAAGGTTAAATTTGTAAATTGAAAAAGTGTTAATTTTTTTTAAAAAAAAGGCCCCAAAAGGGATATTTGTGCAAATCTGCCATTGGGCAACGGCTCCCTGCCAAGGTGACTGTTGCCAACGAATAAGTGGGGCCCAAACATTTAAAAAACAAAAAAAAAAAACAAATTGTTTACCGTTGAACCGGTCCGTCCCGGGCCGGTTAACCCAGTAAGGTGTACTATTCATTTGACCGAGTTTGACCGGTCCGGTTAACCGGTGCCCTAATCTTTTACGGACCAACCCCCTCTACCCCGCCTACCCAGCCCTACCCGGCCCCCTACATACCGGGCCGGTCCGGTTCCGGGTTTAACGGTCTGGGCCGGTCTGGTTCCGGGTCAACCCGGCCCGTTAGACAGGCTTAATTCATGTGGACAAAGGAGTGTGAGGAGAGCTTTCAGAAGCTCAAGACATCTTTGAACACTGCCCCAGTATTGATATTGCCTACAGATTCGAGGTCCTACACTGTATATTATGATGCGTCGCGGATTGGTCTTGGCATGATGTTGATGCAGGATGGTAGGGTGATTGCCTACGTGTCCCGAAAGCTGAAGGTGCATGAGAAGAACTATCATATCCACGACCTTGAGTTAGCAGCTATTGTTCATGTCATGAAGATTTGGCGGCACTATTTGTATGGTGTTCCTTGTGAGATTTACACCGATCATCGGAGTTTGCAACATCTGTTCAAAAAGGATCTTAATTTGCGTCAGCGGAGGTGGTTAGAGCTACTTAAGGACTATATATCACCATTTTGTACCACCAGGGGAAGGCCAATGTGGTGGCCGATGCTTTGAGTCGTCGGGCAAAGGTTTGGGGAGTTTAGCATATCTTTTAGCTGCAGAGAGGCCATTGGCATTGGATGTTCAGGCCTTAGCCAGCCAGTTGAGATATTGGATGTTTCTGAGCTGAGTTGAGTATTGGCTTGTATGGTCTCTCGGTCTTCTCTTTATGATTGTATCAGGGAGCGTTAGTACGATGACCCCCATCTGCTTGTCCCTAAGGACGCGGTCCAGCACGGTGATGCTAAGGAGGTCACTATTGGGGATGATGGCGCATTAAGGATGTAGAGCAGGCTATGTGTGCCTAATGTAGATGGTTGCGTGAATTGATTCTTCAGGAGGATCATAGTTCGCGGTACTCAATTCATCCGGGTGCCGCGAAGATGTATTAGGACTTGAGGCAGCATTACTGGTGGAGGAGGATGAAGAAGGACATAGTGGAGTATGTGGCTCGGTGCCTAAATTGCTAGCAGGTGAAATATGAGCATCAGCGGCCGGGTGGGTTGCTTCAGAAGTTAGAGATTCCGGAGTGGAAATGGGAGCGAATCACTATAGATTTCGTTGTTAGACTCCCACGGACTCAGCGGAGGTTTGATGCATTTTGAGTGATTATGGATAGGCTGACCAAGTTAGTTTATTTCATTCCTATGATGACTACATATTCTTCTGAGCAACTGGCTCGAATCTACATCTGCGAGATCGTCAGGCTTCATGGCGTACCAGTATCTATCATCTTTGACTGGGGTGCGCCATTTATATCGCAGTTCTGGAGGGTCGTACAGCATGAGTTGGGTACTCGAGTGGAGATGAGCACATCATTTCACCCTCAGATGGACGGTCAGTCCGAGTGCACTATTCAGATATTAGAGGATATGCTCTATGCGTGTGTGATGAGTTTGGAGGGTTGTGGGATCAATTCTTGCCACTTGTGGAGTTTGTCTACAACATCAGTTATCAGTCGAGCATCCAGATAGCACCGTATGAGGCTCTATATGGTAGGCGGTGTCGGTCCCTAGTGGGTTGGTTCGAGCCAAGCGAGGAAAGATTATTGGGTACAAACTTTGTCTAGGATGCCCTGGATAAGGTGAAGGTGATTCAGGATCGACTTCGCACAGCCCAATCCAGACAAAAGAGTTATGCGGACCGAAAGGTTCGTGATGTAGCATTCATGGTTGGAGAGTGGGTCTTGCTCCGGGTATTTCCTATGAAAGGCATTATGAGGTTCGGGAAGAAGGGCAAGCTGAGCCTAAGGTACATTGGTCCTTTTGAGGTGTTGCGGCGTGTTGGGGAGGTTGCTTATAAGATTTACTTGCCCCCCAGCCTAGCAGGGTTCATCCGGTACTTCACGTTTCTATGCTTTGGAAGTATCACGGCGATCCGGCTCATGTGTTGGATTTCAGCTCAGTCTAGTTGGAAAAAGGATCTATCTTATGTTGAGGAGCCAGTGACTATTTTGGACAGGCAGGTCAGAAAGCTAAGGCCAAAGAACATTGCTTCCGTGAAGGTGCATTAGAGGGGTCAGCTGGTCGAGGAGGTGACTTGGGAAACCCAGTAGGATATGCGCAGCTGATATCCTCACCTTTTCACAGCTTAGGTATGTCTCTATACTCGTTTGAGGACGAACGATTATTTTAAGAGGGGGAGGATGTAACGACCTGGCCGGTCGTTTTGGGAGTTATAGCCCCGATCCCCTGTCTACTGCTTTTCCCGTGTCTTTTTCTGCTTATGTGTCTCGCCGGAAGGTGTTGGTCGTGGTTTCAGAGTGTTTTGGGATACTTAGTCCCTAAACGAAAGCTTAAGTCTTAGGATTTTGACGGTAGTCGGAACCGTGTGAAGACGACCCCGGAATGGAGTTCTGTCGGTTCCGTTAGCTCCGTAGGGTGATTTTGGACTTAGGGCGTGTCCAGATTGTGTTTTGGAGGTTTGTAGCTCATTTAGGCTTGAAATCGCAAATAGTGGACTTGTTGATATCAGGGTCGGATTCTAATTCCAGAAGTTGGAGTAGGTCCGTAAGGTTGATTATGACTTGTGTGCAAAATTTGGGGTCAATCGGACATTTGGTAGGTTTCGGCATTGATCGTCGATTTGGAAGTTTCAAGTTCTTTAAGTTCGAATCGGAGGGTGAATTGTGTTTTTAGCGTTGTTTGGTGTGATTCAAGGGCTCAATTAAGCTCGTATGTTGTCTTAGGACTGGTTGGCATGTTTGGTTGAGGTCCCGGGGGCCTCGGGTGTGTTTCGGATACTTAACAGATGGAAAACTAGACTTATGTAATTTCTGAAGTTTGTTGGTTATGGTGTTTCGCACCTGCGGTGGGGAGACCGCAGGTGCAGACTCACACGTGTGGAGTGAAGGGCGCAGGTACGCTTTTGTTCATGAGAGTCTGCGAGCGCAGGTGCGAGATGGGAGCCGCATCTGCGCATCCGCAGATGCGGAATGATGGTCGCAAGAGCGGTATGGGCGGCCTGGGCAGGGGCCGCAGATGCGGAAGCCAACCGCAGGAGCAAGCTCGCAAGTACGACCCAATGCTCGCAGATGCAGTCCCAGCCATTTAAGTTGTTTTCTCACTTGCGATGGATTTCCCGCAGGTGCGGTTGAAGGCTCGCAGAAGAGAGTTTACTGGGCAGAAAAGGGGGATTTCGAGGGTTCATTTCCCTTTTTGATTTTTGGAGTTTAAGAGCTCGGTGGAGGTGATTTTTCGAGGCTTCTTCAAGGAAATTGTTTAGGTAAGTGGTTCTAACTCGGATTGGGCTATATTTCATGAATCTATCATTATTTTCGTTTTCTAATTAGGGATTTAAGGTGGAAATTTGGGGGAAAGTGGTAGAAACTTCATAGGCTATAATTTCGAGTTTTGGAAGACGATTTGAGGTCGGATTCGAATAATTCTTGTGTGGTTAGACTCATGAGTGAATGGGTGTTCGTATTTTGTGACTTTTACCCGATTCCGATATGTGGGCTCGGGAGGCTTTTTGGGACGATTTCCTAATTTTTCGCTTTAGCTTAGATTTCATTGACTAGATTAGTTTCTTATAGCTATATTTATGGTATGTAATTGGTTTTGGTTGCGCCATTCGGAGCTGGATATTCGTGGAAAGATCATCGTTATCGATTGATTGAGCTTGGTTCGAGGCAAGTGGCTTGCCTAACCTTGTGTGGGGGAAATTCCTTTAGAATTTGATATTGGTTTTACTATGTGAGCGCCATGTACGCGAGGTGACGAGTGCGTACACATGCTATTTGTTGAAAAACCTGATTTTTACTGAGATATTTCCTGCTTTTACCTCAAATGAACATACTAGCATGCGTAGTTACCCTATTAGCTTAGAATAACGTGTCTATATGCCTTAATTTCTTAATTGAACTCCTTTCAACATGCCTATCAATTTCCTGCTTCCTTTCCCGACTTGTATTTAGTCTAGACTGTAGTTTCTTTTGTTGTACTAGTCGCGTGTAATTGATTGCGCTGTATATTTACTTTGGGACTATGGGACGGTATCCCGGGAGATCCCCCTGCATATTTACTTTTGGTACTACGGGACGGTATCCCGGGAGATCCCCTTACACATTTACTTTTGGGACTACGAGGCGGTACCTCACGAGTTCTCCTTGCATATTAACTTTTGGGACTACGAGACGGTATCTCAGGAGATCCCCTGTCTCTTAATTCCGTGTACTGTTATGTAATTTCATCGTGTTTTTCTTTGTCAAACTTTAGTCTCTTATTATACTGCTTATTCTCCTGTTTTTACTATTATATACGAGTGGTCCTGACCTGACCTCGTCACTACTCGACCGGGGTTAGGCTCGGCACTTACTGGGTACCAATTGTGGTGTACTCATCCTACTCTCATGCACATGTTTTGTGTGCAGATTCAGGTGTTCGTTATCAACCGCAGTATTCGTGAGTTTGAGGCAGTTGTTGGAGACTTCAAGGTATATATGTCGCGTCCGCAGACCTCGGTGTCCCCTTCTACTCTTCCCCGTGTCGAACACTTTTCCTGTATTTGTTTTTACTAGACTCCGGTGTATAGAGATGTTATTTATTTTCTATATCTTATGACTCATGACATTCCGGGTTTTGGGAAGGCTGTGTAAGTAGAGTTTGGTTATTGTACATGCCGAGCGGCATCATTATGATTATTCAATATCTATTTCAGTTAGAAGTTTAAACTTTGTTTTTCCGTTGTGGGTATTCTCTGTAAATTTTTAGGCTTACTTAGTTGTAGAGGCTAGG
This sequence comes from Nicotiana knightiana, assembly GCA_005239525.1. Lineage (NCBI taxonomy): Eukaryota > Viridiplantae > Streptophyta > Magnoliopsida > Solanales > Solanaceae > Nicotiana > Nicotiana knightiana. The sequence continues at coordinate 170,151 of ML408726.1, forward strand.
TGCCGTCACGACGTGTTTCGGAGGGATGTTTGGATCATGACATCACAAAACTTTAACTTTTCTTCAAATAAAATGCATGTCTAAACACAATTTTAACTTTTAAAAATTATTTTTCAATACAACTTCAAAAACTATTTTTGAAATTTCAATCGAAGTTCTACGTCCAAACGCTAGCTACATATATTTTGGTGGATCTTTCACTTTTCAAAAGGCTGAAAAGATCTTTATTGACTTTGATTTGGCAATTCACGCGGTGACAATCTTCCTCTGCAAGGATGGAATACGTAATACATGCATGAATTCACTTTCACAGTTCACAACTATTCCTTGAATAATGTGATAAAGTTGGATAAGAAATTGAATTTTTAATTTAAATAAAGAGTGACATATCCAATAATACTATTTTGGCGAATATAAAAGAAAATTGTGGTAATTGCATGATTCATTTTGTTTTGAAGATGGCCAATTTAATCTATTTGTAGGAAAAATTAGGCATGAATTGACTGTGTCCAATTGCACATATAACATTATTTTACAAAACAAAATTAGTGCTACAGGTTTACAAATTTTTATCATTAAAGATAAAAAGATGTCACTAATGTATACATAATATTCACATTTATATGAAAGCACTAAACAAGTTTACTAAGAAATAAAAAGCTCACAAACCATAAATGTGAACAAGAAAGAACAAAACATCTTGATAGATAATATGAAACAAAAATTTGTACTATTGGATGTTTCAACTTGTATATCCTTATATGTCTTCCTTTCTTTTTGTTTTTTGTTTTCTCTTAATGTTCCTGATACTTGTAGCTCTTGACCCCTCGAATTCTAAGAAATTCTTGGTGATCTCGAAGTTTTCCGAAGCCTGGAAAGCTTCTTAAAGGGTATGAGTTTTGTCCGAATGAATGAAGGAGTTCTTATCGACGGAATCGTTTGGCACCTTAATAACGACTCTATTACTAGGGTTATAGAAGGTCCCAAGGGTTAGATATACCAGTCATTTGTTGTAATTCCTACTAAATTCCTTCCATTATTCGAAGAGATAACAAAGAAAATATCAAGATATCAATAATTGTAGACATCAAAAGACATATATGTGTACATGGAAGTTGGAACATGTGATTTTTAAGTAGCTATAGATAGCCTATTCAAAATGAAACAAATATTCGAGACATTAATATTGAAGGGGTCCATATTGCAATAAGTATATTTTCTATCAATGTTCCCGTGAACTCATTTTGGAAGGTAGGTAATTTCCAAAAAGGGCCTATTAATTGTTACTGTCCCTGCCAAACAGACCCTTACAATCAACTAGGAGAAAAGCAACAAAAAACAACTCAAAGTCCATAATTTATGGTACCAGATTTCGACAGTGACAAACCAAGACCACTATCCAAATTTTCCAAAGTTCAAACCATATAATATAGAACCAAGAAAACTTAGAAAGAGTTGCTAAAAATAATGTTTAAATCTACTATAAGGAGGTAATAAACATTTATGTCTCACTAACAAGGATTGTGGTGGAATAGTAAGTACTCCTTCATCCTTAACTAGAGGTCTCGGGTTCGAGTCTCTGGATATGGAGTCGCCTTATTAGGTAGCGCTTTACCCCCAATGTGGGACTTTCCGGCACGAATCCGGATTTAGTCTGGTCCCAATATGAGTACCGGACACCGAGTGGAAAACCAAAAAAAAAACATTTATGTCTCATTTCATTCTCTGATTAAGTAATTTCGTTCCTACAGATATTTCTTTTACTTAATACTCCAAATTTATTTGTTTCTACGTAAATTTCCATGAATAACCAGTACATCTTTCTTCTTTAAAGATCTCTTGATATAAATTTTCGAAAGTTTTTCTAGTCTTTCAGTTGCATTGCTAAAATATTTGCAGTTTACATATATAAAAGGAAAATAAAAGCCTCTGTCACTCTATACTATGCTTCATTTGGTAGAGCAAGAGGTTTTATTAGTGATAAACTAGGCAACTGGTTAGGTCAAAGGACTAGTGGCTGGGTCTCAATCATATACATATAGGGAACAAATTTCTTAAATAAGTAACGAGAAAATTACAACGGCGGAGAATAACATCAACAATTTGAAGTCTTTTTTTCTCTGGACTATTATTGATATAAAAAAAATTATAACAGGAAATGAGATTTAGCAATATTTTACATTCTTCGACAAGTTTTAAGTATATTTTATAAATACCCATCTCTTTATTCCCCGTTCAGTAATTTGTAAAAACTTAATTGCCATATTTTCATTTCTTGGTTTCCTATTCCCTAATTGGTTATTTTTCCTAGTATAAAAGAGAAAGCAACCCTTTTCATACAGCAAATGCTTCCTTTACTAGACAAAAGAAATCTAACATCTCAAGTTCAATTCCTTTTTATCCCCTAACCCCATAACCTCTTCAAAACCCCCCCCCCCCAAAAAAAAGAGTTGAAAAAAGAAATCAAATCCCTTTAATCAAGAATGTCTTCTTGCTACTTCTTCTCATTGATTCTTGTTTTCTTGATTTCACTTAAACCAACAATTTCCTCCTCATCATCAGTTGATTTAATCCAAAAGACATGCAAAAACACAAAATACTATGATCTTTGTGTATCCTCTTTAAAATCTGATTCCACAAGCCTCAAAGCAGACACAAAGGGCTTAGCAACAATTATGATTAAAGTTGGAATGGTTAATGCCACAGCCACAAATTCATACCTTTCTTCAAAATTACTACTTAACACCAGTAGTAATAACAACACTACAAATAATGATACAATTCTAATGAAGAAACTTCTTAAAGATTGTGCTGAAAAGTATGGTTTTGCTGCAAATGCTCTTCAATCTTCTCTTCAAGATTTGAATGATGAAGTTTATGACTATGCTTATATGCATGTTATGGCTGCTGCTGATTACCCTAATGTTTGTCATAATGGATTTAAGAGAAATCCTGGAGTTGTTTATCCTCCTCAACTTGCTATTAGAGAAGATGGATTTAAGCATATTTGTGATGTGGTTTTAGGTATTCTTGATGCTCTTGGTTGGTGATATATATTTTATCTTTCTTTTTTCATGGGGTTTCTTGCTTCTTTCACGTGATGATATTGTGAATTGTAAACTTTCCTATTATTTTATTTTCTGTTTGGGTGGTCTTGTCTATGTGTAGATTTAAAGAAATGAGGATTTGGATGTTCCCCTTGTTTACTCTTTTTTTCTTTGGACTTTACCTTCTATACCTTCAAAGTGTTAATAAGTGTCGAAAAAACTTTTACATAATTAGATCAGTTAAAAATTAATTATAAATAATTATTTATAAAAAGTAAGATCAGTATCGGGAAAAAAATGAAATTAATTATTCACTAGAAATAATATTAATATTAGTAACATTAAAAATAAAATTGATTTTTTTGTAATAATAGATTTAATTAAGTGCATTTTTTCACCCTATCAATATATAGAAGTAAAATCAAAGGACAATAGTCATGATGATCGAATTCGTTTTTTCTTAGAGTACTGTGTTTTTTTTTTCGTTTACCAACCCATTGGAGTAAGGTGCAAAAAGGAAGGGAATGATGGAAGCAAAAAGTGGGAAGATTTTTCCACAGCAAATCGTCTTCTTTTTAAAAAAAAAAAAAAAAAACGAAAATATATAAGAGNCATTAAAAATAAAATTGATTTTTTTGTAATAATAGATTTAATTAAGTGCATTTTTTCACCCTATCAATATATAGAAGTAAAATCAAAGGACAATAGTCATGATGATCGAATTCGTTTTTTCTTAGAGTACTGTGTTTTTTTTTTCGTTTACCAACCCATTGGAGTAAGGTGCAAAAAGGAAGGGAATGATGGAAGCAAAAAGTGGGAAGATTTTTCCACAGCAAATCGTCTTCTTTTTAAAAAAAAAAAAAAAAAGCGAAAATATATAAGAGATGTGTATTAAAGGATAATTGGTGAATCATTAAATCCGTCATACTGAACTCATGCAAGAAAATCTAGATGTTTGACAAAAAATATGATACCTTTTGTTAAACTGATTAAATAAAAATGTGATGGTAAATTTTAGTTAAATATAATAAGCTCTAGATTTAACATGTTCTTGTATAAATAATGCAGAATAATGTTAGAACCAATTTAATACAAATGATATTAAATGATGCTGTCAAGAATGAGTGAGAGAAAAATAATGAACAATAACTATATTAAATGGCAATAAGTGTAAATAGAGAGAATGATTCACCAAAATATTGAATGAGGTGGATGATTCTTCTCTCTGACAACGATGTAAGGCAAACGGGTATTGGAATATATGGGATTTTCTCGGATCTGATGCGAGAAAAGGTGGAATAAACAGCAAATTGAATCCTTGTGGAAAGGTAATATTTTGTATTGTCTCCCTAAAGTCAACTTTTCACTAGAGTTCTTATCAGAATCATTATTACATGCTTTTTGTCTTTTCTCTTATACTAGTTATATGGGATATTCCCAAAAATCCTAAAAAACAAAAGTACAACAAAGGGATATTTAATAGAATATCCTCTTTGAAAGTTCCAAAGTTATACTAGTCGTTACTTCTTTTTCCTATTGCTCGACCTCAGCCCTAATGGCTTACTCGACGGCTCAATATTGTCAGCCCATGGTCGACCTCGACCTAGTCTCCCATGATGAACCATAGTTCTCACACTTGGTCACCTCTTCATGCCGAATTTCCTTTACTCGGATTTTCACCTATACAGTTAGTCCCTCCGCTTATCGAGGTTGTCTTTTGGTCGACCTCAATGAGCGGACTTCATCAATCGCAATTCTTGAGAAATTCGGACGAGGAGGTCGAGCAGTGGTGATCACTGCCGAGATGATGGCGTGTCGCTTTGAGAGTACTATGTTTTCTTCCTGATGCATTGCATCATTCCTTGAGCCTCTGTCATTTCGATTCTAGTGCTATTGACGGTTGTTTGCATTGATTCGAGCGTCGTGGTTTTCTATAAATAAGAAGGGAGAGACCCTTTGGAGAGAACTTTACACTCTCTGATTTTTTAATCATTTCCATTGTTTCTTCTTCTTCTTGTGTTCATATTTCCTGCAACTTGCATCATCATCATTTCTTCTACACCTTCGGTTCCATTGTATACATATTAGCGAAAGATGACTAGCATATCTCCTAGCCCTGACATAACCTCAGACCCAATTTTGTTGTCAGTGGTTGTGCCTTCCGGCGGAGGGAAGGCCATTGTTATTGTCACGACCCAAACTGATGGGCCGCCACGGGTACCCGGTACTTTACTCAATCGAGTACCGACGTAACGTATGTTTCTCATTACATCATCATATACACGTGACATACGGGCCTAATAGGCCAACATGATCATTTATAAACTCAAAACATAGGCTGAAAAGGCCATACAATCTTTCACGTACACGACATATGTCTACAAGCCTCTAAGAGTACATAAATGTCATAAGGGTGGGGACAGGGCCCCGCCATACTAATAAGTACATGTCCTAATTATACTGACACATAAGCAACTCCGGAGCAAATGGAGCACACCAACACCTTCCGTTGAGCTGATAGCCTACTTGGAGGATTCTCAACCTGTCTATCAGGACCGGCGGGCATGAAACGCAGCGTCCCCAGGCAAAAGGGATGTCAGTACAAATAATGTACCGAGTATGTAAGGAATGAAAATCAGTAAACCATTAACATGAGAGAAACATGGAGTAAAAGACTCAACATGTATATCTGAATAGCTCTGTGAATCATTTAAATTATTATAAAGTCATGCATATGCGTATAAATGTCATACCATGCATGGGTATATGCGTTCATAACATCATCAAGCCTCTGAGGGCATCCCATCATATCATTTCGGCCACTGTGGGCGAATCATCAATGTATACCAGCTGATCAGGTGGTGGTGGGTCTATAACGCTGTAACCTTTTTTCATATCCCATATATATATATAAAATACATATATACGCGTATATAATGCCATCTGGTCATGGGTCAATGTAAATGAATGCAATGCATGAGAAGTACGTCATAAAATCTTTCGGAGTGTCATAAGACCATTTTGCCTCTGATTAATATCATGAAATAAACTTTATCAACTTATGTATTTTCTGAGACCCATAAACAAATGATAAAATAATAGGACATATGGAAATTCAAGAACATAGGCACCTCTAATACTTCTATGAATAGAGTTTTTTATGCAAGTTGTGCATTTGCTCGTTTCATTTGTATTGTATGGATCATGCCAAAAGAAATAAGGGATAGCCTTAACATACCTGGATCGATTCTCTTGACAATCCCTCTAACACATTTCAATTGCGACATTATGTAACGGTGGATCGAAGTAGGGGTAAATCCGTATGATATTCTTGAGAAAGATTACACCATACTCCGTTATAATTACAAAATCTCACTTTCATTTGAATTGTTGAAGCCTGGCGTTACTTTCATATATGCAGATGTATATGAAATGATCCAAATAATACCGTACGCAATTGATATGCAGGCTTGCATTCAAGTGTGCCTTGAGAACCGGGTTAATTTCAATTACGGGTTGCAAAGTTTTTGGGTGGAGGTGTGCATAATTCCACGATAATTAGAGGCAAGGTTTTGAAATGTGATTCTGTTGGGAGCATAAAGAAGATAGAGAAGTCAAAGGTATAAGGTTCCTTTTTAAGAGTCATAAGACTCTTAAGTTATATATTTCTTATACATGGGTGTGGGGCCCACTTTCATAATGACTAAGCCACCAAAAAGACTCTTTTAATGCCACATTTCACTCATAATATAAGAGTCATAATTTGGAATTAAGGACACGTGGGGGATATTTTATCTCAACCACATTCTTTAATTAATCACCCACAACTCCTTAATTAACTAGGTAATGTCCCATTACCTAATAATTAACCAATTATTCACATAATTAAAAAGTTATCCCAAATTACTTAAAATATTGCTCAACGTTAGCATACCTTATACACCTCGCTATCATGGCCATGTGGTACCTTTTATGGTACTAGTCCATAAATATCGGGTATTGTAGCTCGTGCCATATTTTATCCCGAAATGTCAAACTTCGACGAAATTTATTTTCTTCGATTTGCTTACCCTCTCACCTTCACCAATTTACTCATCACTTGTTTAAATAGCATAATCCTTATAATTTCCAAATAATCTCTTTCTCAAACTTATGTCGGTTACCTTACGACGAAACCCTAACATACAAAAATACGGAATGTAAGATATCGTTTCCGAGATTATCTCAATTTACTTATGGTGTACTTCCATTGTACGAAAACATGGGGTGTAACAGTTATGGAGGATGAAAGCTTCCCTACCGTGGAAGAAATCATTCCTCGTAACCCAAGCTCCAGGTCGGATTTTTAGAACTTACTTGCGCATGACCTTGAGCCCATGAAGTCTGAGATGGAAGCAACCCATATTGCCGCACTAAGGGGAAAATACAATATCCTCGCTCATTTGGACCTAGCCCCATCTGGGGATGACGTGATCCATGTTCACCATCCCGGGTATTGCGTGTTTTACGCGTACCCGTTCCAAGTGGATTACTCTCTTCCTCTTCCTCCGCTGGCGGAGGAGTTCTGCCGTGACTATGGCATCTGTCCGGCCCAACTCTTCCCCTCCATTTATAAGCTCTTCCTTATGCTGACAAAGTTCGCGGAGCTGGCCGGCTGTGAGATTTCTATCCTACATTTGATGCATCTCTTCGCCCCCAGCTTTCACAGGGGTACGATGATACATCTTCGCCACCGCGGGACCAAGGGGCTGGTGGCAGGAATGGACGATAAGGCGAATCGTCAATTTTGGGTCAACTTCTTTTTCATCAAAATCGAGCACGTGGTGGCGAGCCCTAGTGGATTTCCTTAGCAGTGGAACTTTTCCTGTAGGTGCTTTGGTTGACAGAAGTACGTTCCTTTCCCTTTTTTTGTGTTGTGGCTTGATCGTTCTTTTTTTTTCCTGTAGCCAAGAAACATCCTCCTTCGTTGGTCGTCAATATTTGTTACTGGGTGGTCTAAATCTTGCCCCATACGGTGGGGATCCGTGACTGGTTGTCGTTCAACAAAAAATTTTGACCCAAGCCTTCTTTGATCGGTAAGTCAGGTTTCGATATTCAACTACTTCGACCTCATTACTGTCCTTTTTTTATTTAATAGTTTTACCTTTGGTGTTAGGTCGGAGAGCTCCGAGAAAGGCGAAGGCTCCCATTCCCGTATTTCGCGAACCGGGTGAATCGACCGGGTCGCAATTCATTCTTACTGAGTCCATACGGAATACCTCCTCTCAAACTCTGGCTTTGAGTAGGCCTGGCCGTCGAGCGGCTGATCCACCAGTGAAGACTATGGCCTTCCCGGTATTGCATCTAGTAGATGAGTCTTCGCCGGGTGAGGAGGAAGTGGCTCCGCTGAAAAGGTGGAGAGTGGAGGTTGGCGGTGAGGTTACGATTGTGGCCGCACCCGAGAGTGATGTTTTGGGCATGGAGTCTGCACACCCTTCAGTTGCGGAGATTGTCCCGCGCCAGAGGTTGCTGTGGAAGGAAAGTGGTCAGGGATAACAGAGGTCGCCATGGAAGAAGGGAGGTCAGGGGCAGCGGATGTCGTATCTTCGTCCACCAAGGGAAAAGGAAAGAATGTGGTCGTGGATGATGATGGGCCAAGTTCCGACATATAACCCGAGGAGGCAAGGATGTTCGACGAGGGGTTCACTCGGGTAGAGGTGAGAACAGAGGGATCTACCCGAAACATCGTCATTCCTTTAGACTACAACTTGTTAACTAACTCAGAGAGCGTGGTCCCAACTTTGATTCCCCTCTGCACGGACGCCGAAAATAGGACCTTGCCGACATTTAAAGATGTCGACTTGTCGTTAGTGTCGCGCCCCCCTTTTTCTCGTAAAATCGGGTTTCGACATTTCTGGGACAACTCCTTCTTTTTGGGATTGGGTAAGGGATTGGAAGAGTCTCCACCTAACGGAATATAGTGTGTTAGGTCACCTAGAGTAATTAACTCATAAAACCAGTTTGCATCACCAGAGATCGGGTAAAGGCTCGAAATTACCTTGAGGGGAAGGTGTTAGGCACCCCTCGAGGTCCACAACGTTGGGTCCCGACCGAACATAATTAAGAAAATTAGTCTAAAAGGAATATAAAACAATTTGGACAAATACAAATTACTTTAAACAGGATTAAAGGGGTCCTAGGTTTTTTAGCCTATAGGATCATTCCATGCAATACTTTGTAAATTCCCCGAGTTGGGATGTTACTCATAGTATTAGCGCACGGGTCAAAATCTCATTTACTACCCAATTACTATCTTTCGGTTGTTACCTAAGTGTTCTAATAGCTTCTAACTCGTTCCTTGTGCGTGCACTACCCGTCCCTTAACTATGGTCCTGGAGGTGTTAGGACCTCTATTTAGGATGGTTCTAGACCAATATATGTTACTAAAAATGAGAAATCTAGGCGACAAACAAAATACAAATAGGACTTTTAAATAAATAAATAAATAAATAAGGGCTCACATTGACCTCCACGCGTAAATAATAAAAGCACGCAATTGAATCAGCGAACTTTGTTAAGTTTAGAACCCTATAGGCAGGATATGAAGATGAGCAGAAACAGAATGTAAAGAAGCAGTTTATTAAGGCGAGCATCGAGACCTATTAGTTTNATTATTCTCAAAGGGGGTTAGTAGTCTACGGGTTCACATAGTGTTTGATAAAATGCTCAATTGGGTACCAGATTCCTAATTCTAAGTGAAATATGTCACATTGTGGAATAGATTGACGGTGCTAGACGGTCCGGTGAATATTGATAAAAATTAAAAAGGGGACGACTCGAGGTATGTATGGCTAACTTTAATCTTCGTAGAGTCACCTTGTTGGTGTCCAAACATTCGGTATGAGTTTCTTGCTGAGTATATTGAGGTGTGAGATTGCATTCTCTGATTTGTCTTAGTCAATTATCGTGATAATTGAAATTGTGAAAGGTGACTTCTATGTGATTACTCTAACATGTGCAAGNTCTGATTTTATTAGGCATGAATCTGGGCACTCCCAGGCAGCAAGATATCACAATTTTAGGCCCAGAATCATTAGCAACTCCTACAGGCTTTCCTAAGTGATAATCAGAATTGGTCGAACTCGGAACTGATTAACAGAACCCTATAGGCATGGTTTCTACGTGTTTATTAATTATAAACCCATAACATGGTTTCTAAGTGAATTACTGATTTTTTATTCCTATAGACAGGTTTTATCCCTTTTACATCCTATAAGCATGCTTTCTAATTGCATAATTGATTTAAACTCCTATAGACATGATATCTATTAATTTTAAATNATATAAGGTGGGATCGGGTTGCACGTCGCAACACGTAATAATAAGGGTGGTGAGGTAACAAGGGTGGAGTGTAAAAGGAAGTGTGATTGTGATGAAACGAGAATCTTTGAGGACCTCAATTGTACTTGTTTTCTGTATCACTGTGCACTATGTGTTGGTTCCTTTAACTGCTTTCTATTTGTGCATCTCTTGATTTTACTTTGAGTAAAGTTTGCTCATACCTACTAGTACAATTCCACAGTACTANTTATAGGCATGTTTTCTAGGTTTGCGATTGATTTCACCCTAGGCATGATATCTACAACTGTGTATGGGCAAAATTTTAAGCAGATTGCCAAGGAAAGTGTAAAGACCCGTAAAATTTCTATATCTAAAATAATGCCCGAATAGGTCCCTGTGCTGTTATAACTGTAGAAATTCTTAAAATGGTCCTATTTTGAGTAAAAATATCCTAGAAATTGAAAGATTAATTTTTCCAGAAATTGCGCGTTATGCGACGCACTATGCGATCGCATAACAGGTATGCGGACTGCATAGTGGTCGCATACCTGGACAGTTTCCTGTCCATTTTGAGGACAACTATGCGGCCTAAATTGCAATCGCATTTCATGAATGCGGGCCGCATAGTTGTTGCATTCTTGCCCCATGGTTTTTTTGCGAGAGAGGTTATGCGACACACTATGCGATCGCATAACAGGTATGCAGACTGCATAAGTGGTCGCATACCTGGGTAGTGTGGTTCTCATTTTGGCCCATTTGAAGGCCAACTATGCGACAGGAATGCGGACCGCATAGCAGGAATGCAATCGTATTCCTGAACGCATCTCTGTGTCGGGGCTCCTATTTTCTAATTGGAATATCAATCTCATCGAGATCATCGATCTCATACCAAATCCCATCAATAAAACCCGACCCCCTATTTTATAAAACACCTCTTCCCTTTATTTTTTAATGATTTTCTGACCAAAAATAGAGAGAGACAAGAAGAGAGTTCTTGAGAAAGAAGGTTTCAACATCATCCATTTTGATTTTCCAAAATCCCTCAAGCCTAGAAACTATCGAGTTATTGTCATCTTCTTCACTCAAAGAGGTAAGTCTTCACCATATTTCCCCAATTTCTCAGATTTTGGGTAATAATGAAACACACATAGGTTGGTTCTTGAAAATAAAAAGTGGAATCTTGCATGCATGTGAGTTAAACCCCGTAACCTAGTAAAGGGAAAAACAAGTTTGGGTAATTATTCTCAAAGGGGGTTAGTAGTCTACGGGTTCACATAGTGTTTGATAAAATGCTCAATTGGGTACCAGATTCCTAATTCTAAGTGAAATATGTCACATTGTGGAATAGATTGACGGTGCTAGACGGTCCGGTGAATNCACGCCGCAACAGAAATATAAGGTGGGATCGGGTTGCACGTCGCAACACGTAATAATAAGGGTGGTGAGGTAACAAGGGTGGAGTGTAAAAGGAAGTGTGATTGTGATGAAACGAGAATCTTTGAGGACCTCAATTGTACTTGTTTTCTGTATCACTGTGCACTATGTGTTGGTTCCTTTAACTGCTTTCTATTTGTGCATCTCTTGATTTTACTTTGAGTAAAGTTTGCTCATACCTACTAGTACAATTCCACAGTACTAACGTCCCCTTTTTTCGGAGGTGCTACATCTTTTATATGGATGTAGGTGGATCCATAGCAGGTAGCTCAGCTCGCCGTTAGTGGTGCCTCCTCCTCCTCCTCTTTCAGCAAGTACTGGCGAGCCCCACCCCCTCCCGGGGCCGTGTGTAATTCATGCCATATCTTTTGAGTCATTTATGTATTGTAATGTATAGCCGAGGCCTTGTTGTCGGCAAGTATTGTATAAACTCCTAGTATTCGTAGAGTCTCCGTAGACATGATGTGGGTGTATATATATATTTTGGGTAGTAACTGTACGTATTCGGAATTGTGGTCCGTATTGGAAATTTAGGTATGTATCGTGTACGTTTTGGGAATCAATTGTGAAATGCTAAAAGAGAAACGAACTTAAGTTTGTAAACGCATGCTTAAATCCTACGTTGTTATTTCATATGAAATATGGTGCATTGTATATACGGGGGAAACGTGTTGGGTAGGAAAGGCAATCCAGGTCCACTTGACCGGGTTCACCCGGTTAGGTGCCGGTCTCGTCCCTCAGTTTTGGGGCGTGACAAACTTGGTATGAGAGCTTAAGGTTTTAAAAGCGTCCTAGGACGTCTTGGAGTCCATTCTAGTAGAGCCCTTCTTATCGGTGTTTTGTCGGCCACATCTATAATTAGGGGACTGCATGGACATTTAGGAAAGTACCCTTTTATTGCTACTCTATATCGTGCGATGTGGTGGAAGGTGAGGTTGTCTATCTCTAACTCATGCATTGTTCCAATTTTCAGTAAATTGCACCCAAGAAGAGAGCCCGACTCGGCCTAGAGGCCAATGCCACCCCAGGAGTGTCCGTGAATTCTTTATCTGATGGTGCGGGTGAGAATGATTCCCCGACCCTGAATCTACCTGACTCTTCCCTCCCAGGCCAGGATATTCCTATTTCCGCTCCAGCGGAGGGTGATACAGTCCCTCCCGCTGATGTTCCTGATCCTTCTTCAGTCCCAGCTTCCGGTCTCGGTATTTCTGATGGGGACCTCAGGGGAGCTATTCAGATGTTGACCCAGATAGTGGCCTCCCAGGCCCAAAGATCACATGCTGCCCCTGTATCCTCTAGCGAGCAAGGGGATTCTTCGGGAGCCAGGGTCAACCAGTTTCTGCGATTAGCCCTTCCAGAGTTCACAGGCACCGACCCAGAGGCTGATCCTCAGGAGTTTATTGATGAGATGTATAAGACCCTCCGAGTTATGAGGGCTACTTAGGTAGAGGGGGTTGATTTGGCTTCCTATCGTCTGAAGGGAGCGGCATATTCGTGGTTTGAAATTTGGGAGAGTTCCCGTGGAGAGGGGAGCCCTCCGGCAAAGTGGGATGAGTTTGTTGATGCCTTCATGGATCATTTCTTGCTTGCCGATACTATGGCGGCCCGTGCTGCGGAGTTCGAGGTCCTTAAGCAGGGCAACATGAGTGTGTGGGAGTATCATATGGAGTTTTTGCGCTTGTCCAAATATGTTGTTCACATTATGCCGACTGTGGAGGCCAGAGTTCGACGGTTTGTTTAGGGCCTTGGTCCCTTGGTTGTTAGTGAAGTTGCTACAGCTGCCTTGCATTCGAATATGAAATATGGGAAAATAGTGGGATTTGCCCAGGCTACAGAGGCTCAGAAATGAAAATAAGGATGGAGAGAGAGAGAGAGAGCAGTAGTAGTAAGGCTCGGTCAGCGGGAAACCCTGGGAGCTCGGTTGGAGGTGTGAGATCAGCCCTTGGGAGAGGATCATCAGGGCCATCTCAGTCCTCCGCCAGTGCGCCACCATTAGGGCATAGTTTTCAGCAGGGAGGTCGTTTTGGACCCGGTTCAGACAGCAGGAGGTTCCATCAGTCGGGTCGTTCAGGTGGGAGGTTCTAGAAGCAGCGGAGTGTCCCATGCCCTAAGTGTGGGAAATTTCATACTGAGCCTTGTTACTTGGATATTCCGATATGCTATAGATGCGGAGTGAGGGTCCATGTTCAGCGAGATTGACGTGCGCCCAGTTAGGGCACAGGTAGGGGTGCTGCTCAGCCCTCCAGTTCCTCAGCCGCTACGTGCTCAGCACGCCCTCCAGCACAAGCAGGGCACGAAGCAGCTAGGGGTAGAGCGCGGGGTCAAGGGGGACCCAGCCGGTTTTATGCTTTGGGTGGTCGCCAGAGCACCGAGGCTTCTCCAGATGTTGTCACAGGTATTCTGACTATTCAGTCTCATGATGTTTACGCTCTTATTGATCTTGGGTCTTCCTTGTCATATGTTACTCCATTTATTGCTTCCAGTTTTGGGATAAAACCCGAACAGCTTCATGAGTCGTTCTCTATGTCGACTCCGGTTGGTGATTTTATCATGGTCGTGCGGGTCTATAGAAATTGTGTTGTCATGGTGTGTGGTCGGGATACCACGGCCGATCTTATTGAGTTAGAAATGGTAGGCTTTGATGTAATTATGGGGATGGATTGGCTCTATTCGTGCTTTGCTATACTCGACTGCCGAACCAGGATTATGAGGCTTGAGTTTCCTAATGAATCAGTTATCGAATGGGAGGGGAATAGTGTTGTGCCAAGAGGTAGATTTATTTCCTACCTTAAAGCCTCTAAGATGATCAGAAAGGGGTGCATCTACCATTTGGTCCGGGTTGCGGACACCACTTCAGAGGTGCCTACTCCTGAATTTGTGCTTGTTGTGAATGAATTTCTTGAAGTATTTCCGGACGAGATTCCTGGGATTCCACCAGATAGAAAGATCAATTTCGGGATTGATGTATTGCCAAATATGCAGCCAATATCTATTCCACCTTATCGAATGGCGCCAGTAGAATTGAGAGAGTTAAAAGAACAATTGAAAGATCTATTAGAAAAATGTTTCATTCGGCCAAGTGTGTCGCCTTGGGGCGCACCAGTTCTTTTGGTCAGAAAGAAAGACGGATCGCTTCGGATGTGTATTGATTATCTACAGCTCAACAAGGTCACCATCAAGAATAAGTATCCATTTCCTCGGATAGATGTTTTGTTCGACCAATTTCAAGGTTCTAAGTTCTTCTCAAAGATTGATTTGCGGTCCGGGTATCATCAGTTAAAAATCAGGGAGCAGGATATTCCTAAGACTGCCTTCAGGACTCGATATGGGCACTTTGAATTTCTGGTAATGTCTTTTGGGCTAACCAACGCCCCAGCAGCTTTTATGAATCTTATGAATCGAGTTTTCAAATCGTTTCTCGACTCCTTTGTGATTGTCTTCATTGACGATATTCTTGTTTATTCGCAGAGTCAGGAAGATCATGCTAATCATCTTAGGGCAGTTCTGCAGACTCCTCTTCACCACCAATTGTATGCAAAGTTTTCAAAATGTGTGTTTTGGCTAGAATCAGTCACCTTTTTGGGCCATGTTGTTTCCAGGGAGGGGATTCGAGTTGATCCCCAAAAGATTGCAGCGGTGAAGGATTGGTCAAGGCTAACGACCCCGACAGAGATTCGCAGTTTCTTGGGTCTAGCTGGGTATTATCGAAGGTTCGTGAAGGCCAACTATGCGACAGGAATGCGGACCGCATAGCAGGAATGCAATCGTATTCCTGACCGCATCTCTGTGTCGGGGCTCCTATTTTCTAATTGGAATATCAATCTCATCGAGATCATCGATCTCATACCAAATCCCATAAATAAAACCCGACCCCCTATTTTATAAAACACCCCTTCGCTTCATTTTTAATGATTTTCTGACCAAAAATAGAGAGAGAGAAGAAGAGAGTTCTTGAGAAAGAAGGTTTCAACATCATCCAATTTGATTTTCCAAAATCCCTCAAGCCCAGAAACTATCGAGTTATTGTCATCTTCTTCACTCAAAGAGGTAAGTCTTCACCCTATTTCCCCAATTTCTCAAATTTTGGGTAATAATGAAACACACATAGGTTGGTTCTTGAAAATAAAAAGTGGAATCTTGCATGCATGTGAGTTAAACCCCGTAACCTAGTAAAGGGAAAAACAAGTTTGGGTATTTATTCTCAAAGGGGGTTAGTAGTCTAAGGGGTCACATAGTGTTTGATAAAATGCTCAATTGGGTACCAGATTCCTAATTCTAAGTGAAATATGTCACATGTGGAATAGATTAACGGTGCTAGACGGTCCGGTGAATTGTGATAAAAATTAAAAGGGGGACGACTCGAGGTATGTATGGCTAACTTTAATCTTCGTAGAGTCACCTTGTTGGTATCCAAACATTCGGTATGAGTTTCTTGCTGAGTATATGTAAATTGATTGCCCGATTTTGTTGAGGTGTGAGATTGCATTCTCTAATTTGTCTTAGTCGATTATCATGATAATTGAAATTGTGAAAGGTGACTTCTATGTGATTACTCTAACATGTGCAAGGTTCGTTAAATGCTTGAGTATGTTGGTATGAAAGAATGATAACAAACTCAAATGTGTAAATGTATCTAAGTGATAAGGGCTATGTAACAAGTGATGAAAGGGAATTGTGAATTGATCTAATTGAACTAAATGGCCATTGAAATATCGTATATGACTCATTGTTGACAAGGTTTACTGTGGCTTAACTTCATATGGATTGTTTCTTGTAATGAATTTACATTCTTTTTTATGAGCATCTTTGTGGTTTAATTAATGGATGATAAAGACTATTGCGAACACATGATTGGGTGTTATGAAATTGTACTCTTGATGATATGAACCCCTGTGATTGAATTGTGGGATGTTAGTGTTTGCTATGAAATGTGATGGTCCGGTGGGATCGGGTTGCACGTCGCAACAAGAAGTAATAAGGGTGGAGAGGTAACAAGGGTGGAGTGTAAACTGTACGGTGGGATCGGGTTGCACGCCGCAACATAAATGTAAGGTGGGATCGGGTTGCACGCCGCAACACGTAGTAATAAGGGTGGAGAGGTGACAAGGGTGGAGTGTAAAAGGAAGTGTGATTGTGATGAAACGAGAATCTGTGAGGCCCTCAATTGTACTTATTTTCTGTATCATTGTGCACTATGTGTTGGTTCCTTTAACTGCTTTCTATTTGTGCATCTCTTGATTTTACTTTGAGTAATGTTTGCTCATACCTACTAGTACTATTCCACATTACTAATGTCCCTTTTGCCGGGGGCGCTACATCTTTTATATGGATGTAGGTGGATCCATAGCAGGTAGCTCAGCTCGTCTTTAGTGGTGCCTCCTTCTCCTCTTTCAGCAAGTACTGGTGAGCCCCACTCCCTCCCGGGGCCGTGTGTAATTCATGCCATCTCTTTTGAGTCTATTATGTATTGTAAGGTATAGCCGGGGCCTTGTTGCTGGCAAGTATTGTATAAACTCCTAGTATTCGTAGAGGCTCCGTAGACATGATGTGGATGTATATATGTATTTTGGGTAGTAACTGTACGTATTCGGAATCGTTGTCCGTATTGGAAATTTATGTATGTATCGTGTACGTTTTGGGAATCAATTGTGAAATGCTAAAAGAGAAACGAACTTAAATTTGTAAACCCACTCTTAAATCCTACGTTGTTATTTCATATGGAATATGGTGCAATTTATATACGGGGGAAACGTGTTGGGTAGGAAAGGCAATCCAGGTCCGCTTGACCGAGTTCACCCGGTAGGGTGCTGGTCTCGTCCCTCGGTTTTGGGGCGTCACAGAAAGGTTATTATTTCAAACAGAATCCTATAGACATGGCCACTAATGCACGTTGAGTTAAAAATAAGTGTGGATCCTATGAACAGGATTTCTAATGCAAGAAGTCTATAAACAAGATCTCTATTATGCAAGCGTAAAAATACAGAATTAAACAATCAGAAAATCCTGTAGGCAGGATCTTTAGACAAGTAATAGCACTTACATGATTTGCAACATAATTAAACCTATAGGCAGGATTTCTACCCAAGTTTAACAAAGATAGAAGGAAGACCCCCCCTCCCCCCCAGCTTTCATTAATTAACCCAAAATCTGTTATTACAGAAATTATTACAACCCACAATAAATAAATTACATAACAGTATCCATTACACTATAGGGAGCCTTCATAGGCCCATTATAAACCTGGGAACCAGGCCCTCAAACATAGCAACTCTGGAGCATAATAGTGATCCATCCATGGCCCATAAAATTGGGTTTCTAATGTGTCAAATTTCCCAAGGGCCTCAGGGACCCCCGGGCAATTCTCACACCAGAACCACACTCAGAAAAAATAGTTCATAAAGATTGGAAGACCAGCCCCAATGTGTCAGAGTTCAGAGGAGTCTCAAGGACCCTAGGCAGTGCTCACACTGGGGGTGGTAAGAACCTAAATAACTAAGATTAGGAGTTTGAAAACCAGTGCATAAAAGGTAAGTGGGGATAGGTTAAGCAAATAATTCAACTTCAGAAGCAAGCAAATTCAGAATACAGAATTGCAAACAGAACTGCACCAAGAAACAAACAAAGTTCTTGCTCAGCATGTAGTTCAAACAGATTGGCATGTGATTAGGTTGAATATTAAAGCAGTAATGGCTTGAACATAGAGACAGATACAGACTGGACTTATAACAATCATTGCATGCTTACAATACCTTATAAAGTTCAGAACAGGTTAATGAAACAAATTAAACCTTACATTAACTTATGAGAGTATTCATGCTATTTGAAATAACTTAGTCTTAAGTTAACAGTATTACCAAATGAAATCATATAGTCATATAAAGGACAGAATCATGTTAGGAATTGAAACTGGCTAGTCAAACAAAGCATAGAGAATGAAATTGCAAAGGTTAGGGCATACCAGTTGAGAAGAGAGCAAGTAAATATGCAATAGCACTTAAGTTCCAGAGTAATTTGGCCTTGGCTTTCAGCCGGCCAAACAATAACCACTTAGTACAAAAATCAGAACAAGAGAGAATAAAGAGATCTTAAGTTTTTATTGAGTAAAAAAAATGAGAGCTCCAGTCTGTCTAAGGGGAGAGGGAGAAGGGGTTTAAATAGTGCAGAAACTAGAACCCAAATATGGAAAATAGTTTAATTAATCATAAAAAAAAAAGGCAAGTACTTAAATCAGTCGAATTGAAACCCTAAACTTTACGTAAAAATACACAAGATTGGCAGAAAATAAGGCAAAGGATCACACAATGCATACAATGAACATAGACGGAAAATTATTCAAAAGAAGCAAAGAATCGAACTAGATTGGTTCGAGTAAAAAAAAGTCTGAAACCCTAATTTTGGGTAAACCATAAAATCAGCAGAGAAATAAGGATAAAATAATCACATACTGCATACAATGAACATAGACAGGAAACTATTCAAAATAAACACAGAATCGAACTAGATTGGTTCGATTTAAAAGATCTGAAACCCTAATTTAGGGCAAGTAAAAGGAATTAACGGAAATAGTCAGATTCATGCGTAATAGAGTGAATATAGATGAAATAACATTCAAAATCAAAACTTGAACCAGTTTTGGTTCGAATAAGAGAATCTGAAAACCTTAACCTTAGGGTTAAGTACGAACCAGTAAGATACGAGCGAATCGGACTCTCATGATACAAATAACGTGTTTGGACTCAAGGTCGTCCAGATTCAAGAGGTAAAACTTGACTAGGACAGAATCAAAGATGGGGTACCTGCCATGTTTAGGTAAGTACCTAAGTTATCCTATAATATAGCACCAAATAAGGGAAAATACTGAAATGGTAAGGGGATAGGGAAAGAATCCCATTAGGAAAGGGATTTGGGGGGATTTGGGTGAGGCAGCGGAATTAGGTTCATCGGTGGAGGGGAAATAAGGGCGGCGTATTTAGGAAATAAAGATTAGGGTAGAGAGGAGGGAGATATAAGCAAAGGGGGTCGTTATTTGTGAGTCGTTGATCATTTTGATCAACGACTGGGATTAAGGCGGACTGGGTTGGATTTTAATTGAATGGGTAAGGGAATTTGGGTTAGGAGTGTTGGGCTTTGGCTCGTTTGGGTAGTTTTAGGTCCGAATTTAATTAAAAATTGGGTCATATTTTAAATACTCAAATTTAACCAATAACTAATTTATAAAAATAATGGATAAATAATAAAAATATCATTTGTGCATAAAAATAAATAAAAACAATGATTTAACATTATAAAAGTATAAAAAGATTATTTTAGCATAAATAAAGTAATTATAAATGCATATAGGCTATTATTGTAAATGTGCAATTTTAGCTCTTAAAATGCAAATGTAATTATGACAAATATGCTAAAAATATTTAAAACCTACTATGGGTGTAAATGATGAAATTAGATGATAAAATCATCATAAAATAATTTGTGAGGTAATTAATGAGTATTTATATAATAAAAAATGCAGGAATAAATTGATTTAAAGCCTTTAAAAATTATAGAAAATTATGAAAAATGCTTGTTCCTACTTGTAAATCAAATGATGATGCATGTACACTATTTTGAAGGTATATATATTTGAAAAATATGAGGGAAAAATTGGGTATCAACAGTTGCCCCTCTTTATCTGAGAAGAATGAAAGAGTTGTTGTGTAAAGAAAATGATGACCGATTTTGATCGAATAGAGTGATTTGAGAGATATAGGCCGAACTCTGGTTTCTGAGCTACCTACATATCCCTAGTTTTACAGGAATCAAGTCGTGTATAGTTCTGGATCCACCGGTGGAATGAACCGATGGAGTTTTCACAAGGACGGACACAAGGTTTCGAATAGGTGAAACGGTTATAGTGAGCGGTCAGGTTTTAAATAATTTGAAGGAACTGGAGAGGGATTGCTCCTGTTGGGATAACAGTTACTCACTGGGTCATCTGTAAATCAAAAGATGTACTGCAAGCATATACGTATAAATTTGCGCAAATTTAGACATGATGCAAATTCCCTTCAGACCATGAAAACTGTCTTTGGACGATTGAGGATGACGTCCTTAGACCATGACGTCCTGGGCCATGAATTGTGCAGTAAGGAATTCGCAGGCCATGAAATGATGTTCTCGGGCAATGACAATGGTGCCTCCGAACCCATGACGCCTTTGAATAATGATGTGCAAGTTCGAGAGATCCTCATGCCATGGCATGATGTCTTCCGGCTATGAGGATGGTGCCTTCATACTATGACGCCTTTGCACAAGTTGGCTATATTTCAACCCATGAGGTGTAGAGGCATGATGCTAGAAGCAACAAGATAGGGCTTAGTCTTGTGTGAAATTGAGGGCAGAGCTTAGCCCGAGAGAATAGAACAATGCAAGAGAGACAGTGCTTAGTCTCGTGCGAGATTCGTGACAGTGCTTAGTCCTATGCAGAGAGAAGGCAGGGCTTGGCCTTATGCAAGTGGGGAGGTAGGGACTAGCCTCATTCAAGGTTCGGGACAGTGCTTAGCCATGCAAAGAGAAGGCAGAGCTTAGCCTTATGAAAGTAGGGAGGCAGGGCTTAGCCTCATGCAAGTAGGGAGGCAGGGCTTAGCCTCATGCAAGTGGGGAGGTAGGGCTTAGCCTCATGCAAGATTCGGGATAGTGCTTAGTCCCATGCAGAGAGAAGGCATTGCTTAGCCTAATGCAAATAGGGAGGTAGGGCTTAGCCTCATGAAAGGATTGAGACAGAGCTTAGTCTCATGCGGAGAGAAGGCAGTACTTAGCCTTATGCAAATAGGGAGGCAGGGCATATCCTCATGCAAGGATTGAGACAGATCTTAGTCTCATGCGGAGAGTGGAGTAAGGGTGAAGTATTCTTAGCTGACAATGTGTTTCATGCATGGAGATTGTGACGTTGCGATGGTGTTTATCATGATGATATAGTCCTGCATCTAAAGAAAATTTGTGAGTTTTGGGGGTGGGGAGGTTGGTTCGTGCCTTTACTTGCTCAATTTTCTCTGCTCTGTCTGAAGATCATGTTCAAGCTATTAGGGTAGCATTTGGATAAAGTAAAGTTTCTTTTTCAAAAACATGCGTGTATAATTTTCAAAGACATAGTAGTATGCAGTTTAGAAGTTAGTTAGATGAACCAGTAACTGTGACATTATTAGAGACATTGCGACTTCCGCTGCCGTAGAATTTTGCCTCCTCAAAATTCTGCCCCAGTTAACTAGATGACCTTTCTGACTACTCCATATGTTGTGGTTGGCTGAACTTGCTTCGGAATTTTGAGGGTCCTCCTCAAAATTCTGCCCCAGTTTTTGATTGTGGGAAAAATGGAAAATTTTATTGAATTGTCACCGAACCCACAGGGCTACCTACGTATCCCATCTTAAAGGGGAATCAGGTCGAATGTAGTTCAATTTACATCATATGAAGAAGCATAAATGATTTACACATAGTATCTTTTGACTGCATCTGAATTGATAGGCTTTGGCCAGATTTCTTCGTCCATCTCTACGAGTATGAGCGCTCCTCCTGTCAATACTCTGCGAACCATGTAAGGACCTTGCCAGTTGGGAGAGAATTTCCCTCTGGCCTCATCTTGATGTGGAAAGATCCGTTTCAGTACCAGTTGCCCCGGCGTGAACTATCTTGGTTTGACCCTTTTATTGAAAGCCCTGGACATTCTATTCTGATAGAGTTGGCCATGACACACTACATTCATCCTCTTTCCATCTATGAGAGCTAATTTCTCATAGCGGTTACTTATCTATTCTGCATCGCTAAGTTCGGCTTCTTGTATGATTCTTAGAGAAGGAATTTCTACCTCGGCGGGAATGACAGCTTTGGTACCATAAACCAGCAGATAGGGAGTTTCCCCGATTGATGTGCAGACTATGGTACGGTATCCCAGTAAGGCTAATGGTAATTTTTCGTGCCATTGTTTGTGATTCTCTACCATTTTCCTTAGTATCTTCTTGATGTTTTTGTTGGCGTCCTCTACGTCTCCATTCATTTGAGGCATGTATGTTGTGAAATTCTTGTGCTTGATTTTAAAAGTTTCACACATGGATTTCATCAGATCACTGTTGAGATTGGCGGCATTGTCAGTGATAATGGACTCTGGAACCCCAAATCGACAAATAATCCGGTCTCTGACAAAATCTGCGACGACTTTCTTGGTTACCACTTTGTAAGATGCAGCTTCAACCCATTTGGTGAAGTAGTCGATGGCCACTAAAATGAACCGGTGCCCGTTTGAAGCGGGGGGCTCAATTGGGCCGATGACATCCATTCCCCAGGCAGCAAAAGGCCAAGGTGAGCTTGTTTCTTAAGCTCGTTTGGCGGCAACCCGTATCATGTCTGCATGTATCTGGAATTGGTAGAATTTCTGAATGTACCGTATACAGTCTATTTCCATGTTCATCCAAAAGTATCCAGCCCTGAGTATCTTCTTGGCCAAGATAAAGTCGTTCATATGTGGGCCGCAGGTTCCGGCATGTATTTTCTCGAGCAATTTGGAAGCCTCTTTTGACTCAACACACCGTAACAGCCCCAGATCAGGAGTTCTCATGTATAGGGTTCCTCCGCTTTGGAAGAAGTGATTAGACAATCTCTGAAGGGTGAGTTTCTGAGTATGGTTCGCACTCTCTGGGTATTCTCCTTTTGTCAAATATTCTTTGATGTCGTAGAACCAGGGGTTTCCGTCTGTTTCTTCTTCAACATAAGCATAGTATGCCGGCTGATTATGGATCCTCACCGGAATGGGATCGATGAAATTCTTGTCTGGATGTTGTATCATTGATGGCAAGGTGGACAATGTGTCCACGAATTCATTCTGAATTCTGGGGACATGCCAGAATTCTATATTTGTGAACCTCTTCTTCATTTCTTGTACATGATGCAGATATGGCAGTATTTTGGAATTCTTGGTATCCCATTCTCCTTGTACCTGATGTACCAGCAGGTCTGAATCGCTGATTACCACCAGTTCCTGAATATTCATATCAACAGCCAGGTTGAGACCTAATATGCAGGCTTCATATTCCGCCATGTTGTTAATGCATGTGAATCTGAGTTTTGCAGACACCGGATAATGCTGACTTGTTTCTGATACCAAGACGACTCTGATACCTACTCCTTAAAATTTGCAGCTCCGTCGAAAAATATCCTCCAACCGTCGTAGGCTTCAGGAATGTCTTCTCCTATGAATGATACATCCTCATCAGGAAAATACGTTTTTAGGTGTTCGTATTCTCCTCCTACAGGATTTTTGGCAAGATGATCTGCTAATGCTTGTCCCTTGACTGCTTTTTGAGTTACATAGATAATGTCGAACTCACTCAGCAAGATTTTCCACTTGGCCAGCTTCCCAGTAGGCGTGGGTTTCTGAAAGATGTACTTCAGGGGATCCATCCTTGATACAAGATATGTAGTATAAGCACAGAAGTAGTGCCTTAGCTTCTGAGCTGTCCATGTCAAAGTACAACATGTGCGTTCCAGCAAAGAATACCGTGCTTCGTAGGGTGTGAACTTCTTACTCAGATAATATATGGCTTGTTCTTTCCTTCCTGTCTCGTCGTGTTGTTCCGAGACACAACCAAAAGCCCCATCTAGTATGGAGAGATAGAGTAGCAGTGGTTTACCAAGCTTTGGCGGGACTAAGACTGGTGGTGTGGACAAGTATTCCTTGATTTTGTCAAAATCCTTTTGACAATCCTCGGTCCAACTGGTTGCAGCATCCTTCTTCATCATTTTGAAAATCGGCTCACATATTACTGTGGATTGTGCTATGAAACGGCTGATGTAGTTGAGACATCCCAAGAAACTCATCACATCCTTTTTTCTTTTTGGTGGTGGTAATTCCTGGATGTCTTTAACCTTTGACAGGTCCAACTCTATTCCTCGGCGACTGACGATGAATCCCAACAATTTTCCGGCAGGAACCCCGAATGCACACTTTGCGGGATTTAAATTTAGATTTTACTTCCGTAGCCGGTCAAAGAATTTCCTCAAATATGCTATGTGATCTGTAGACCTCTTGGATTTGATGGTGACGTCATCAACATATACCTCTATTTCTTTATGTATCATATCATGGAAGATCGTTGTCATAGCCCTCATGTAGGTGGCCCCAGCATTTTTTAGACCGAATGGCATCATTTTGTAGCAGTACACTCCCCACGGTGTAATGAAGGTTGTTTTATCGGCGTCTTGTTCGTCCATCCAGATTTCATGATAACCTATGAAGCAATCTACAAAGGACTGGAGTTCATGCTTGGCGCAATTGTCTATCAGAATGTGTATGTTTGGTAGCAGGAAATCATCCTTGGGACTGGCTTTCTTTAGATCCCGATAATCAACATAGACTCTGACTTTCCCATCTTTCTTTGGAACTGGTACAATATTGGCCAACCAAGTTGGGTGCTCAACTACTCTGAGGACCTTGGCTTTAATCTGCTTAGTGACTTCCTCCTTGATTTTCAGGCTCATGTTTGGCTTGAATTTCCTGAGTTTTTTCTTCATTGGAGGACATATTGGATTTGTAGGTAACTTGTGAGCCACTATGGATGTGCTAAACCCTGTCATATCGTCGTATCACTATGCAAAGATATCCTCATATTCTATCAGGAACCGAGTGTATTCTTCTTTCTCTGATGGTGACAAATGGATGCTTATGCGGGTCTCCTTGACGGTTTCAAAATCTCCCAAGTTGACTATCTCGGTCTCGTCCATGTTGAAGTTGGGCTTGTTCTCAAAGTTCTCCACTTCTCTGAAAATTTCCTCAGGTATTACGTCCTCATCTTCTATTTCTTCCAAGTCACTGTCATTCTGTTGCATTTTCTCATTACATGTCACAGTCGTTGGTTCATCAAGGTAAGAAATAGTAATATTGTAGGGATAAAGATATGAAAGAAAAAATAGTAATAATAAAACATCAAGGCATTTAAAATGTTAAACAAAATGATTTCAAATAATGTTTTTCGAAACGGAACACTGAAAATATTATTTAAAACAAAATGCCAAAGAGGAAATCATTTTCAAAGGTAAACAATACTATCAGCCTTGCTACCCCGAGACTCATCGGGCCCTTGATGGTTTAACGGTCCACTTCTTGAGAGATGCTCCCTCCTTCACTATCTGGATAGTGAGGCCTTCTTCCTCCTCCTCCTCAACTATTACACAACAATCCATATCATCATCTTCCAAGAACAAACTTCTCAATGTTCCCAAGGCTTCTTCTTCTTCTGATCCCCATATTGTATCGGCATGCTGGAAGGTCTGATTCAGGTGTGGCAAGGGTTTCTCAAGAGGATAGTATGGACTACGCCATGGTGGCGAACAATTCTGATATTCTTGCCAGGTATACTAATATCTGAGCCCGAAGGTTGTGTCATGGAACTTCAGTTGTACTGGTTCAGAGATACTTTCAAGCTTTTTACCAAGCCCCTTACCTAGCCCATGCTAGTATGCTCTCTATTTTGCTACTCCACCATTTTTCCTTCTCAATCACGTTCGATGCATTGGTAGGTTTCTCCACCTAACTTCCTTCTGTTTTCTACCACTGGAACAGTTTGACTGGTGTAAATGGGGTTGCTCCCATCTCCATGGATGATCACTTCTTGATGGTTCCATTCAAATTTTACCACTTGGTGCAAAGTAGATGCGACAGCTCCAGCGGCATATATCCAAGGTCATCCCGACAGCAGATTGTAGGAGGCGGATATGTATAGTACTTGGAATTCAACATCGAACCAGGTAGGACCCATTTGCAAGCACAGATTAGTTTCTCCAATTGTGGCCCTTTGAGACCCATCGAACGCCTTCACATTCATAGTCCCTGATCGTATTTCATGTAGGCCCTTGCCCAACTTTTTTAGAGTTGTCAGCAGACAGATATTGAGACTGGACCCTCTATCTATTAGAACTCTGGCAATGAACTTATCTTCACATTGCACTGTGATGTGCAATGCCCTGTTATGGCTTAACCGTTCAGGTGGAAATTCGTCTTCATGGAAGGTGATCTTATGGCTTTCCAACAATTGTCCCATATGGTATTGTTTCCACATATATGGGGTTGTTTTAGTGAAGCCCAGGAGTTTGGTTATAGTGGTGATCATTGGTTGAATTTTGCGGATCGGGGATAGGCTGTAGGGCAATCTGAGGAGTGTGGTAAGTGGGTTTGTGGATATTGAGTCGAGAGATGCTGATGTTGGGGTGGTGTAGGTATGGGTAAAGTATTTTGAGGAGGGGTTGTATATTGGTGGGGTGCGGGAGGATTCTACGGACGTTGGTTGGGTGTATTCTTAGGAGATGCCGGGTTTTGGGTATTTGGATGGTTGATATCCGGGACGTTTAGTGTGAGGGAGAGGTTTGCCAAATTACGGACCTTCTCAAGCTCACCCTGTAGTTCAAGTATTTTTTTTTCAAGCCGCAAAATCAAGTCATTTGGTGCCGGAGTACTCCGACCATCATAAGTTTCCGCATTCTCAGCGGTGTTGTCGCCACTCATATTATCCATCTTAGCTTTCCCTTTTCCTTTTGATATACTTGGAGGATGAGGAGGTGGAGGGCCTCTGGATCTGGAGTGATATGTTGATGATGCCAGTATGCGTGAACCAACCTTAAGGGATGGGAATAATCAAAAAGAAAGAAAAACAAAAGGTAACCAAGTTAGTGGGAGTTCTGAAAAATGTTTGCAGTATTTAAACACATATTGCAGGAATGTAAATTCACGTCCTAATTAGGGAGCCTCTTTGTGCCCGAGGTAGGCCTAGAGACAAGTATATTTGGAGAATTTTAATGCCAATAATTTCCTCATTTCATTAACGCAACAAATAAGACGAATCTAAAATGACAATAAGGTAAGTCACTAATGGCATTTGGCCTTATTACATTTGAAAAGCAAAACAAATAAGCTTAATCTACTTGGTCCTAGAAGAACCTTCTCCAGGCCTAGTTCTCTTGGCTCCATCGATCAGATTCCCCAGGTCGCACATGTCCAGCAGCAGGTAAGCCTTGGCGAGATGTCCCCATTCGCTACCCTCAGCATTCTGGAAGTCTACGACTATTTTCCTCATCTTCCCTTCCAACTCTATCAGACCCTGCTCTAGATAATCTAGCCTTTCATTCGATCTGGTAGCCATTTCCCTCCATTCATTGATTAATTACATATCAGTCTTGTGTTTTTCCAGATGCTCAGCCTCGGAATCGCAAACCCTTTTGCGCAGTCTGTTATACTTCACCTGTGCTTCGGCGGCCTCATCTACGACTCTATTCTCTCGACTGACCCCTGGCTCGACTATTCCTGCTATGCAGTCCTCCAACCATGATGGGTAAAAGTACGCATGCCCTGCGTGATATCGATCTGGCGCGATGGTCTCCCTCTCCACAATAATCTTCAAGTACCACATATGTGGAGCTTCACATTTATATGGGATGTCGTCATCTTGAAAATCCGTCCTGTAATGACTCATTTTTTAGACTTGCAGTATGACTTTATTTCTCCCAGCTTGTCTCATGACCCTGATAGGAACATAGGGGTGTATACCTCTTAACCGATCAACACCAAGTGTGGAGCGTCCCTAGATCGGATGATGAACTCATTGGTGGGGAACCACTCGAACATCCAATGAACCTGGTCCTAAGTCAAGTTGTCGAAAAATTGCACCCATTATGTAGCATTCTCCGGTTAAGCAAACCTTTCTGGAATAAAGGTCATTCTCTTGGGGTGATGAAAATCTATGTGATCATTCCACGGCCTTCGCGGAAACTCTTGGTGGTATTTACCTCTCTGTAAATGTTCTAGTAACCAAATTTGTAGTAGCAAATTACAACCCTCGAAGTGTTTGAACCCCTTCTGGCAGCGATCCAAGGCCCTATATATGTCTGCTATAAGCATAGGGAAAATAATATATGTTTGTCCCTCGATTCCCCCATTAAAGCTTTGGTTACCATGGCCAGTCTGGTGTGAATTCTGTCCTTTTTTCTTGGAAACACTATCATACCCAAGAAGCAGACGATAAACACGAAAACCCTGCGATGAATCCAACCCAAGGAAGTGATGGAGAACTCATCATGGAAGATACGGTAGGATTTGGTGTGACCGTATCGTTCATAAAGGAAGTCAAACGGTACATAAGACTTCTTTAGACACACCAAGTAGTCATTCTTTCTTAAACCCATCATTTTCAGAAACCCTCTGGGGGTGAGATTTTCCTACACCAATAAACAAGGACTGTCCCAAGGTAGTCCAGCGAATCTCATATTTCCTCCAAAAGTGGGGTCATTTCTATGTTGCCAAAATGGAACACGGCTCTTTCTCCGCCCAGAACATAATAGCAGCTTCGTTCAACATGTTGTTTGGTTGGATATCTGATAAGGAAGGGAAGTTTCCAAGGACTCTTTTCACATGGTTTTTATCACTTGATGGAAGGTATTCCCACCAATCTAGCAATAATGGTGGTATGTCACGGGCCATGCCGAACCTGGGGACTTCGTGCCTCATTTTCTGCAAAACAAATAGAGTTAGACCCTTTCCCCCTCCAAATTCGACTATTTATACATTAATGATTGGCATATTGGCACTTATTTCTCAAAATTAATGCACAGATCGTGGTTGTGTCCGTTGGGATTATGGAAACCCCGGTAGACTTTGGACAAGGCTTTCTTAAAGGGTTATTATGTGGACAACATATTAACCCAGTCTAGGTTTTACCATGATGCATGTACAGTTATAATCAGAGTAAGGTTTCTATAGAAGTCTAGACTGGTACCCTCAAGCAGACGACTTGAGGGGGAAGGCACGGAACCATCGACTGCACCGCTGATCGACTAGTTTTACCACAAATAAGCTTTTCCAGATTCAAATAGGGTGATATAGGAAGAGCGCAAACACTCATCAAGTGTTTCTATGGTATTAATTACGCACGAGTGGAATATGATGTTGAGCATGATTTATGCGACAGAAAATAGCACGTTTGTATACGGTAAAATTGGGGAAGGCTGATTTTAGGGCTTCTACAGCGTTCCGAGCCTCGACCTCAATTATCAGAGCAGAATCCGAGGTTCGACCCGAGGTGTATTCCTCGAGGAGGCATATCTAGGATTCTCCAAGCTCGACCTCGGGGAAGTGCATATCGATGACCATCATAAAAAAGCGGGAAATTCCCAAAAGACACGTGGTTAAAGCTGACCAAGTCTGCAAGAATAGTACAAGTCCGTATCGAGACATTAAATAGTTGTACCAGCTGTTTTTCTTTATGATAACTACACATGTACTATATTGGGATTTTCCTCTTATATATAGGGTACCCTTGTCATTTTGTAAGATATATGATAAATACAAGAACATTTCTTGCTCTCTAACTCAAACATTCTCTACAATTATTCCATTGATTTATTGCCTTTCATTTATTGTGTTCATTAATTGTTCTTCATTTATTTCTCATTATTGATCATAAATAGGCCATCTTCGAGGCTTCAATACTGTTGTATCCTCATCGACCGCCCTCTGTCAAGCTCTCGAGACCGACCTCGAGGCCCTATTTCGACCAAGCTCGAGACCCCGTCTCGTAACTGCTCGGTTTGCATAATCTCATTATCCCTTGCTCTTATCTCATTTTCTTACCTCTCATCTAGAATTTATTGCCTAAACAACTAGTATTAAAATAGATCACATATTTTTAGAACCACAAAATCAAATATAATTGTAATTACCATTTTCAAGGTAAACAGTTTGGCGCCCACCGTGGGGCTAAAAATAATAGTGATTGTTTTAGTGCTGGTTTTCTAAAAACACAAGTTATTCTTTACACTTGTTCTAGTCCAAGAACCTTCAATTTCAGGTCAGAAAATGTCTAACTCAGTTAATGCACACGAAAACAACGGTCCTAAGGATCATGGAGAGAACGGTGTAGCTGCTTCAGGCACCGGTGTACCACTGCAAAACTTTGAAGGGGCACCAATAAAAATCCCCGCTGATAAAGGCTCACACAACACTCTGCATGTCAATATAAGCTCCCATACAGATGGAAGTGTGTGCGTAGAAGACCAACACGAAGCACGGAGAACTCCCGCTCGAAAAGAAGTGGCCTAATTGATCACCAAAAGGCATCTTCGAGAATTTCTCGATGATCGAGCCAAGAATCACTTCTGAGAAAGAGAATCGAACAGGAAAAACGGGCCAGAAGAACCCCAGCATGACATTCATGTGATTATTGGAGGAACTGATGTCCCGCAAGGACCCGTGTTCAAACGGGCCAAAGTGCCCATCACCACGAAAGAGCGAACTCAAAGTTAAATGTTTGAAGGAACTATTGTGTTCAGAGAAGAAGATATTAAAGCCTTGTCCCAACCACATAATGATGCATTGGTAATTTCTTTTCTCTTAAAGAACATTCAAAATTAAATGTGTGCTCGTGGATCCAGGTAGCTCGGCCAATATAAGCAGATTGGGGGTAGTGGAGCAGCTCGAACTGCTCGACCAAATCATACCCGATTCTCGAGCCCTCAGTGGGTTTAACTTGATGAGCGAAACGACGAAGGGGGAAATAACCCTCCCAGTCAATATGTCTGGTACAGTTCGGGATACCAGGTTTCATGTCATCGAGGGTAACATGAGATACAACGCGCTGCTTGGAAGGCCATGGATACATAGCATGAGGGCGGCACCATCGACTCTCCATCAAATGTTGAAGTTCCCAACTAAAGATGACAAAAAAATGGTGTACGAAGAGCAACACGCGGCAAAGGAAATGTTCGTAGTACACCGCATGGCACTGGAGCCCATATACTCCACCTCGGAGGGATTAGAAGATAAACAGGTCCCCGAGGATGATGAAGAAGACTTCCTCACACCTCGAACCTTCGTTTCCCCCGAATAATCAGACGCAACAAAATCAATGGTCGAGGAACTGGAGCAAGCTATTTTGATGAAACATCTACCAGATCGAAAAGTATACCTGGGAACGGGATTAACCCCCCAACTCGGGAAGAAACTCATTCAAAATCTTATTAACAACATTTATTGCTTTTCTTGGTCCCACTTATACATGACAGGGATCCCCCTGGGAATAACCACCCATCAGCTAAGCATCGACCCCAGGTTCAAACTAGTAAAGCAAAAAAAGAGGCCTCAGTCCGAGGTAAAACATGCATTCGTCAAAGACGAGGTAACGGAACTCCTCAAAATAGGGTCCATCAGGGAAGTAAAATATCCCGAATGTCTGGCCAATGTATTAGTAGTTCTTAAAAAGGGGAACAAATTAAGGATTTGCGTAGATTATAAATACTTAAATAAGCATGCCCTAAAGATTCATTACCATTTCCCAACATCGATCGCTTGATTGATGCCACGGCCGTCCACGAAATCCTCACCTTTCTCTATGCCTACTCCGGGTACAATTAAATTCAAATGAACCCCGAGGATACGGCAAAAACTTCGTTCATCACGAAGTATGGCACATACTGCTACAATGTAATGCCCTTCGGGCTAAAAAACACAGGGGCCACGTACCAACGCTTAGTTAATAAGATGTTCTAACGTCAAATAGGTAAATCTATGGAAGTTTACATTTATGACATGCTAGTTAAATCCATGCGCACAGAGGACCATTTGACTCATTTGCAGGAAACAATCGACATCCTTAGAAGCTACAACATGAAGCTCAATCCCAAGGAATGTGCCTTCGGCGTGGGTTCAGGCAAATTTTTAGGCTTCATGGTATCAAACAGGGGGATTGAAATCAACCCCGACAAAATCAAGGCCATCGAAGAAATCACAGTGGTAAACAATGTGAAGGTCGTACAACAGCTGACCGGGAGGATAGTGGCATTAGGCCGATTCATCTCGAGGTCAAAATAACGGAGCCATCACTTTTTCTCCCTACCCAAAAAGAAAAACAACTTTGAGTGGACTCCGGAGTGCCAACACGCCTTGGAGGAGTTAAAGCGGTATATCTCAAGCCTACCTTTGCTCCACAACCCAAAGGAAGATGAAACGCTATATTTGTGCTTAGCAGTGTCCGAGGTAGCGGTAAGTGACGTGTTGGTTCGAGATGAGCAAGGTACACAATTCTCTGTCTACTATGTGATTCGAACCCTGGGAGATGCTGAAACCAGGTATCCACACTTAGAAAAATTAGCTCTTGCATTAATAAGTGCATCTCGAAAAGTGAAGCCCTATTTTCAATGTCACTATATATGTGTTTTAACGATGTATCCTCTTCGAAATATATTGCATATACCCGAATTATCGGTCCAACTGGCCAAATGGGCCATCAAACTCGGGGGATATGATATCGAATATCATCCCCGAGCGACTACAAAATCCCAAATTTTGGCGAACTTCATGGCCGACTTTACGCCCGCCCTTGTGCCCAAGGTAAAAAAAGAACTTCTGCTAAAAACAGGCACAGCATCGGGGGTATGGACCATATTCACTTATGGTGCCTCGAACGTGAAAGGATCTGGGATCGGCATAGTTCTGAAGCCACCTACGGGTAGCTTGATTAGACAATCTATAAAAACTGCAAAATTGACTAACAACGAAGACGAGTATGAGGCTATGATTGCAGGTCTCAAATTGGCCAAAGGCTTAGGAGCGGAAGTCATCGAAGCAAAACGCGATTCCCTTCTGGTAGTAAATCAGGCAAATGGGAGCTTCGAGGTTCGAGAGGACAGGATGCAACGATACCTAGATAAACTTCAGGTCACTTTGCGTCGCTTCAAAGAATGGACTTTGATCCACATAGCTCGAGAGAAAACAGAAAGGCCGATGCACTCGCAAAGCTGGGATCATCCGTTGAGGAGGATGACATACTCCCCGGGACTGTTGTTCAGCTATCCAAACCGGTGATTAAACACGGCCATGCTGAAATCAACTCCACCAGCCTGACATGGGATTGGAGAAATAAGTACATCGATTATTTGGGAATTGGGAAGCTACCCACGGACCCAAAAGAAACAAGGGCCCTTCGGGCCAAAGCAACTCGATTTTCACTCGACGAGAATGGAACTCTTTACAGAAGAACCTTTGATGGGCCCCTAGAGATATGCTTGGGGCCGGGAGACACCAATTACATGCTCCAAGAAATCCACGAGGGCACCTGCGGAAATCATTCTGGTGCTGATTCCTTAATTCGAAAGGTGATCAGAGCAGGTTACTATTGGGACAGCATGGAAAGGGACACCAATGAATTCGTACGAAAATGCGACAAGTGTCAAAGATTTGCACCAATGATGCACCAACCCGGTGAACAACTGCATTCAGTCTTATCCCTATGGCCGTTCATGAAATGGGGAATGGACATCGTCGGTCCCCTACCAACTGCGCCAGGTAAAGATAGATTTATTTTATTTATGACTGACTACTTCTCAAAATGGGTGTAATCACAGGCCTATGAGAAAATAAGAGAAAAAGAAGTCATCGACTTCATCTGGGATCACATCATGTGCAGATTCGGGATCCTCTCTGAGATAACATATGATAACGGGAAGCAGTTCATCGGAGGTAAAGCAACAAAGTTTTTTGAATATCACGAAATCAAATGGATCATATCAACCCCTATCACCTATGTGCAAATGGTCAGGCCGAGTCCACAAACAAGACCATCATTCAAAACTTAAAAAAGAAGTTAGAAAATGCGAAAGAAAAATGGAGAGAAATGTTGCCCGAGGTTCTATGGGCATATTGAACAACCTCTAAATCGAGCACAAGAGAGACGTCGTTCTCTTTGGTATATGGGTCCGAGGCTTTGATACCAGTCGAGGTCGGAGAGCCAAGTGCCAGATTCCGACATGCCATCGAGGACTCAAACAATGAGGCCATGACTACAGCCCTCAAACTATTAGATGAAAAGCGAGAAGCTTCACTAGTCCGGATGGCCGCGCAAAAACAAAGGATCGAAAGATACTATAACAGGAGAACAAACCTTCAACATTTCGGAGTCGGGGACTTAGTCCTAAGAAAAGTCACCCTAAACACTCGAAACCCTAACGAAGGAAAGTTGGGCCCGAGCTGGGAAGGACCGTACCGCGTCCTCAGAGTAATCGACAAAGGATCCTACAAACTCGGGACCATGGAAGGCGAACAACTTCCACACAATTGGAACGTATCAATGCTCAAACGCTATTATTGCTAAGGTATAACTTTCTCCCTTTTCACTTTATGCTTCACAATAATTTTTTACAGTTGTCCGATGGAAGACAACGCAACACCCATTGACTCGAAGACTTGGGTTTTAAAAAACATGTGTTGCACTCTTTTTCCCCCGTATCGGATTTTATCCCAAATGAGTTTTACCGACGAGGTTTTTAATGAGGCAACATATATATTCTACCTAAGGAGAACTCAACAATTATTCAAGGCTTCTCTTCAATCGATGTCGAATACGGAGGGGCATCCCCCCGGGAAATC
Source organism: Nicotiana knightiana (assembly GCA_005239525.1). Classification (NCBI taxonomy): domain Eukaryota; kingdom Viridiplantae; phylum Streptophyta; class Magnoliopsida; order Solanales; family Solanaceae; genus Nicotiana; species Nicotiana knightiana. The sequence goes on from ML408726.1 coordinate 205,386, forward strand.
GCCTCCTCGAAGAAACCAATACATGCCAAAGAGGGTCTTGATAGGAGAACGATGTATAGGACCAAATGGTTAAATGAACCATGTCCGCATAGAATAATCCAACCATCAATGGTGAAAAAATGTATATTTGTACCAAGTAATCGAAGGAGAATCTTTTATCATCAAAACGCTTTGCACGTCAAAGAAGTTTGATATTTTCAAGAAACGGCCCCAAAGCCAGAAATTTCCCGGACACGCGGGGACTGACACTGAAAACTCGAAGCCATAAGACCTCAGGGCCGGCAACTTCGAGCTCGTAATCCCTCCATGAAGCACCAATATAAGCCCTCCATGAGGCAATATCGCATCTATAAGACCTCAACGAGGCATGATCAAACTTGTAAGCCCTCAACGAGGAAACGTCAAATTTGTAAGACCTTAAAAAGGCATAATCCCGACTCGGGAACTGTCCTCGACAGTCGGCTCATCGAGCTATCTAACTTGAAACCATAAGACCTAAATCTGGCATCTTCAAGTTCATAAGCCCTCCATGAGGCAATATCAGCAATGTAAGCCCTCTACGAGGCAATATCAACAACATAAGCCCCCCATGAGGCAATATCAACAATCTAAGAACGGCTCCAAAGCCAAAAACTTTTGATTCTCGGGGACTGTCATCGACATTCGCCCCATCGAGTCATCCAAAAATCGAATCCATAAGACCTCATGGCTGGAAACTTTGAGCTCATAAGCCCTCCATGAGGCACCAATGTAAGCCCTCCACGAGGCAACATCAAAAGTATAAGACCTCAAGCAAGGCATGAATCGTAAGACCTCCACGAGGCAATTTTAATCTGTAAGACGTCAAGCAAGGCATGTACAAATTTGTAAGACCTTAAAAAGGCATAATCCTGATATCAAAGTCAAGGCTATATATTCGAACTTATAAGACCCCTAAAAAGGCATAGCCTCGATATAGACGCTGAAGCTATCTCACTCGGGGACTAAATGGCTACGGCCAAATACCATGATCACCGTTATAAGGCTCCGGCCAAACCACCGCGACTCGAAGACGTCCGACCATCGCCGTAATTAAGTTCGTACCGACCCAATGCGTAAGATCCCAAGTCTCCAGCTATATCAGAGGTCGTACCGATCCAATGCATAAGAGCCCATGTCTCCAGCCACATTAAAGGGCGTACCGACCCAGTGCGTAAGATCCTAAGCGCCAGCTTAAAGAGCCTCAAGGCCGATTTAAAAAAACTAAGGGTCGATGAGCTAGAGTTGAAACCTGACTCGAAGACTGCGCGCTAAACGGTTAACTAAAGCGCCTAAGGGCCAAATGCGTAAGAGCCCACCGGCCAGCCTAAAAAGCCTCTGGGCCAATTTATAACCCCCGAGGGTTTCATTTCAAAGTCTATTTCATCGGATTAATCACCAACAAGCATCAAAGTCTATTCCAAGAAACCAGGAATTATGCCTGGGAATAACGAAAAGCCTTTTATAAATGATGAAGGTTCACAAAGCTTATTTACAAAGCTCAAAGTCGAATCCCTTACACAGGGAAAAAGAACAAATGAAACCCTAATCTACCACCGGGATGTGCCTTCAACGGCTCCTATGGAGGTTATGCCTTCAGCAACTTAGCTCTTGGACCCCAGGTCTTCAACGGCCTCTCCCCCCTCGGGGACTTCGCCTTCATCTTCTGAGCCACTGCTCGAATCATTTTCAGAAGCAAGCAAGGCTGTCGATTCCTCTTCTAGGGTCTTCACCCTCTCGATCTCAGCAGACAAATCGAGGGCCCCTGAATGTACATCCTCGAGAGCCTGCCTCCGAGATCTTAATCGGGCATGCTCCAAGGCTTGGGCAAGCTCAAGCTCGGCCTTCTTAGATGCTTTCCTGGCCTGGGCATTTGCAGCAGCAGCATCATCTTTGCACGAGGATATGAGCGCATCGGCTTCAGCCTTAATCGAAGATAGTGCAGTGACTGATTCAGCATAGAGGCCATTATACTTACTACTCTCCGCCATTGCATCCCGAAGATCATGCTCAATCAAGGATAACTTCCCTTGGAGGGTATCTCTCTCAGAGGTTATCTCGTTCACACACTGCTTAAGTCCAAAGATCTCGGCATCCCTGGCTCTGAACCCTTCCCGCATCAGAGCATCTTTCTCCTTAAGTGCAAAGATCAGCCCGAAAGTGTTAAATGCTGAGATCGGTCAGTATCAAAAACAAAACATACGAAGACTATGTTACATTCTCATCAAGATCGCTCTATTCCCGAGATATCGTTCCTATACGAGCTCGGAAGTCAAACATTTCTTCCTCTTTTTTGGTAAAAAGAGCCCTGACCTTGTCTGCCTCCAATGAAAACCTCCAACACTCCCTCTCATAATGGGCCAACTCAGCCTGAAACTTGGAAGTGGCCCGATTGTAAAGCACTTTTTCCTGAAAGCATAAAGGAAGGAGAGTCAGAGAAATAGTGATCAAAGCTCAAAGAAATCGACGAAAAAATTACATGTTTGCAGAGACTCTTGGCTTCCTCAAAAATGAATGAGGCGTTAAGTTCGGGATTCTTCTTGGCCATAGACAAGCGCCTTTCAATTACGTCATTCCCTCTGATAGGCCCCCCCACATCGGAAGATTCCATATTATGGGCATTACAAATCTCCCTCGAGAAAAATGTTGGAACCGGTGGGGAATCACCTGCATCAATAACCCCAGCTGGATCAATCGGGGCCTTAGGCTCACAACTGGGCCCCCTTAACTCATCTACCAAGTGACCTTCGGCCCGGGGAATATTTTGGCTATCAACTGGCTCAGGGACATCATCCGACCCATCCTCGAAAGCCTCTTCGGACCGAGGAAGGATGGCATCATCAACTTCTGGTTTAGAACCCTCGGCTCAACAGTCACCGGCTCAGCAAAAGCCGAGACAGTTACGCTTCCACTTCCCTCGGGAGGCATCGGGGAATCATTTTTCTCGTCTAAAATTGCGGAGTCAACAGAATTTTGCACTCTAGCCCTCTTTGACTTCAAAGACTCGGTCGGTAATTTCCTTTTCTCTTCTTCCCCTCATTTGGTTTTGAGGTATCTGCTTCCCCAGGCAGTGCTTCTCTCATCAAAGAGGCCTCCCCTAAGCCTGCATAAGCACAGAACACAAGCACGAAAAGTTAGAATATATTCAGGAGATATCTCTTTTAAGAAACTCAGGTATGACAAAAGGGAAGGCCCCACCATGATTTTTAGCTTCCCATCGGCCCCTAGCCAGGTCGCACCATACGCGCTCAGTATACGGGAAGGTCGAATCAAGCTGGAGAACCCAGCCTGAGAGATCCTTAACCACATCGGGGTACCATGCAACAGCTGCATCATCAAAGGGAGTTAGTTAGAGGGAAAATTGGTACGAAGGAAAGTGAAAAAAGCTCAATTAAAGTATTATCTTACGATTCATATTCCATTCCCTAGGGAATGGCATCCTTTCGACTGGAATCAGATCCGAGGTCCTAACTCAAACAAAATGGCTCATCCACCCTCTATCCTTGTCTTCATCGGTGCAGGCAAAGAAAACTTTCGCGGCACGATGTTGAAGCTTAATCAGACCAACCCGATAAAGTTGGGGACTGTACATTCTAATCAGGTATTCGAGGGTAAAAGGCATCCCCTCAACCATGTTTGCAAAATACCTAATCATGTAAACAGTACGCCAAAATGATGGATGAATCTGGCCAAGCGTCACTTGATATCGCTTGCAGAAATCGAGAACCACGAGGTCTATCAACGGCGAGGACGGCTCTACGGGGCCCAAGGTAAATGGATAGGTGTATACACTAAGGAAGCCGGCTTTATGGTTTGTTATATCCTCCTCCCAAGAGGGAATCTCCACTTGCACCACATCTCCCCAGTGGCAGTCGGCCTTCACCTTCCCAATGTTTGTTATTAGGCTAATATACCAGGACATGGGTTCACATTGTCCCGGCTTCGAAGAAGGTTTGTCGACCTCAAAATCAGAGGTTATTTCGCAGGGCCCGGGGATGCATCCCTCAAGACTTGGTGGTACCGTTGCCTTTCCCTTAGAGGAACGTGGAGATGAGGAAGCTTTATCATCTCGGGGAATAGTTTTGGGAGCATTCGTCATTTTTGTTGAAAGTTTTCAAAGGAAATGAGAGAATTTTGATTGAGAAAAGGATACAAGAGAGAAGTAATGAGATCTCTTTTTAAAGGTTGTAAAGAGTAATGGAAGATGAGGGACAGAAAAAGGAGTACTTACAGGGGCCAACCGTGCGCGTTGAGAAAAGCAAAAAGGCAGCCAACCGCCATAATCAATTCGAGTCTTTTCAAGAACTATGTGAATGTGGCTTTTTGGCATATCTCCTATCACATCAGCCGCTTACATGATACGGACATGGGGATGGAGGCATTGAAAATTGGTGAATTCAAATCGTCGCGAGGACTATCTGTATAAGATAAAACCGGTGAAGGCCAATTTTAGGTCTTCTACAGCGTTTCGAGCCTCGACCTCGATTGTATCAGAGCAGAATCTGAGGTTCGACCCCGAGGTGCATTCCTCGAGGAGGCATATTGAGGATTCTCCACGCTCGACCTCAGGACAGTGCATATCGATGACCATCATAAAAAAATGGTAAATTTCCAAAAGACACGTGGTTAAAGCTGACCAAGTCTGCAAGAATAGTACAAGACCGTACCGAGACATTAAATAGTTGTACCAGCTTTTTTTTTTGTAATAATTACATATGTACTATGTTGGGATTTCCCTTTATATATTGGGGACCCTTATCATTTTGTAAGATACATGATATTCAATACAAGAACAAGAACATTCCATGCTCTCTAACTCAAACATTCTCTACAATTGTTCCATTGATTTATTGCCTTTCATTTATTGTGTTCATTAATTGTTCTTTATTTATTGCTCATTATTGATCATAAAGAGGCCATCTTCAAGGCCTTCAATAATGTTGCATCCTCATCGACCGCCCTCTGTCAAGCTCTCGAGCTCAACCTCGAGGCCCTATTTCGACCAAGCTCGAGACCCCGTCTCATAACTGCTCGGTTTGCACAATCTCATTATCCCTTGATATTATCTCATTTTCTTACCTCTCACCTAGCATTTATTGCCTATACATCTATTATTAAAATAGATCACATATTTTTAGAACCACAAAATCAAATATAATTGTAATTACCATTTTCAAGTAAACAACGTTGTCACGTATTTGCACGATGAAAAAATGATAAATGCGGTATTTAATAGCTTTAAAGGCATTTAAGAAAGAAAACAAGGAAACAAGTCAGCTTCCATAGTAAAGAGTAATAAAACGAGAAAGAGAAATCGTAAATAACTGAAGATAGGCAAATAAATACACATAAAGTGGGAAGGGGAAGGGATATGAAAGTATTGACGGAATAATAAAGACATGTTTAAAGACTAATTCACAAAATCAGGTTCGTTATGGTAAGAGCCTAGAAATATCCCCAGCAGAGTCGCCATGCTGTCGCACCTCCCTTTTTCTCGCGAAATCGGATTTCGATATTTCTAGAACAACTCCTTCTTTTTAAGATTGGGTAAGGGATTGGAAGAGTCGCCACCTAACGGATTAAGGTGTGTTAGGGAACCTAGAGTAATTAACTCATAAAACCAGTTTGCATCACTAGAGATCGGGTAAGGGCTCGAAATTACCTTGAGGGGAAGGTGTTAGGCACCCCTCGAGGTCCACAGCGGTGGGTCCTGATCGAAGTTAATTAGTGAATTAGTCTAAACGGAAGATAAAACAATTTGGATAAATACAAATTACTTTAAACAGGATTAAAGGGGTCCTAAGATTTTTAGCCTATAGGATCATTCCATGAAATACTTGTAACTTCCCCAAGTTGGGGTGTTACTCATAGTATTAGCGCACGGGTCATCATCTCCTTTACTACCCAATTACTATCTTTCGGTTGTTACCTAAGCGTTCTAATAGCTTCTAACTCCTTCCTTGTGTGTGCACTACCCGTCCCTTAATTATGGTCCTGGAGGTGTTAGGACCTCTATTTAGGATGGTTATAGACCAATCTATGTTACTAAAAAATGAGAAATCTAGGCGACAAAAAAAATACAAATAGGACTTTCAAATAAACAAATAAGGGCTCACATTGACCTCCACAAGTAAACAACAAAAGCACGCAATTGAATCATCAAACTTTATTAATTTTAGAACCCTATAGGCAGGAAATCTAGATGAGCAGAAACAGAATGTAAAGAAGCAGTTTATTAAGGAGAGCATCGAAACCTATTAGTTTGCCTACTGATTTTATTAGGCATGAATCTGGGCACTCCCAGAAAGCAAGATATCACAATTTTAGGCCCAGAATCATTAACAACTCCTACAGGCTTGCCTAAGTGATAACTTGAATTGGTCGAACTCAGAACTTATTAACAAAACCCTATAGGCATGGTTTCTATGATTTTATTAATTATAAACCTATAACATGGTTTCTAAGTGAACTACTGATTTTTTATTCCTATAGACATCTTTTATCCTTTTAGATCCTATAGGCATGCTTTCTAATTGCAGAATTGATTTAAACTCCTATAGACATGATATCTATTAATTTTAAATCCTATAAGCATGTTTTCTAGGTTGAGATTGATTTCACCCTATAGGCATGATATCTACAACTGTGTGTGGGTAGAATTTTAAGTCGATTGCCAAGGAAAGGTTATTATTTCAAACAGAATCCTATAGACATGGTCACTAATGCACGTTGACTTAAAAATATGTGTGGATCCTATGAACAGGATTTCTAATGCAAGAAGTCTATAAACAGGATCTCTAATATACAAGCGTAAAAATACAGAATTAAACAATCAGAAAATCCTATAGGCAGGATCTCTAGACAAGTAATAGCGCTCACGTGATTTGATCAACATAATTAAACCTAAAAGCAGGATTTCTACCCAAGTTTAACAAAGATAGAAGGAAGACCCCCCCCCCCCTCCAAACTTTCACTAATTAACCCAAAATCTGTTATTACAGAAATTATTACAACCCAGAATAAATAAATTTCATAACAGTATCCATTACACTATAGGGAGCCTTCATAATCCCAATATAAACCTGGGAACCAGGCCCTCAAACATAGCAACTTTGGAGCACAATTTTGATTCATACAAGGCACATAAAATTAGGTTTCTAATGTGTCAAAGTTCCCAAGGGCCTCAGGGACCCCGGGAAATGCTCGCACCAGAACCACACTCAAAAAAAATAGTTCATAAAGATTGGAAGACCAGCCCCAAAGTGTCAGAGTACGGAGGAGTCTCAAGACCCTAGGCAGTGCTCTCACTGGGGGTGGTAAGAACCTAAATAACTAAGAGTAGGAGTTTGAAAACCAGTGCATAAAGGGTAAGGGGGGATAGGTTAAAAAACTAGTTCAACTTCAGAAGCAACCAAATTCATAATACAAAATTGCAAATAGAACTGCACCAAGAAACAAACAAAGTTCGTGTTCAGCATGTAGTTCAAGCAGATTGGCATGTGATTAGGTTAAATATTAAAGCAGTCATGGCTAGAACACAGAGACAGAGACAGATAGGGCTTATAACAATCACTTCATGCTTACAGTACCTTATAAAGTTCAGAACAGGTTAATGAAGCAAACTAAACCTTACATTAACTTATGAGAGTATTCATGCTATTTTAAATAACCTAGTCTTAAGTTAACAGTATTACCAAATGAAATCATATAGTCATATAAAGGATAGAATCATGCTAGGAATTGAAACAGGCTAGTCAAACAAAGCATAGAGAATGAAATTGCAAAGGTTAGGGAATACCAGTTGAGAAGAGAGCAAGTAAATATGCAATAGCAGTTAAGTTCCAGAGTAATTTGGCCTTGGCTTTCAGCCGGCCAAACAATAACCACTTAGTACAGAAATCAGAACAAGAGAGAACAAAGAGAGCTTAAGTTTTTAGTGAGTAAAAAAAATTAGAGTTCCAGTCTGTCTAAGGGGAGAGGGAGAAGAGGTTCAAATAGTGCAGAAACTAAAACCCAAATATGGAAAATAGTTTAATTAATCATTAAAAAAAAGGCAAGTACTTAAATCAGTCGAATTCAAACCCTAAACTTGAGGTAAAAATACACAAGATTGGTAGAAAATAAGGCACAATTCATACAATGAACATAGACGGGAAATTATTCAAAAGAAGCAGAGAATCGAACTAGATTGGTTCGAGTAAAAAAATTCTGAAACCCTAATTTTGGGTAAACCATAAAATCAGCAGAGAAATAAGGATAAAATAATCACATACTACATACAATGAACATAGACAGGAAACTATTCAAAAGAAACAGAGAATCGAACTAGATTGGTTCGATTTAAAAGATCGGAAACCCTAATTTAGGGCAAGTAAAAGGAATTAACAGAAATAGGCAGATTCATGCATAATAGAGTGAATATAGACGAAATAACATTCAAAATCAAAACGTGAACCAATTTTGATTCGAATAAGAGAATCTGAAAACCCTAACCTTAGGGTTAAGTACGAATTAGCGAGATGCGAGCGAATCGGGCTCTCAATACAAATAACGTATTTGGACTCAAGGTCATCCAGATTCAAGATGTAAAACTTGATTAGGATAGAATCAAAGATGGGGTACTTTCCATGTTTAGGAAAGTACCTAAGTTATCCCATAATATAGCACCAAATAAGGGAAAAACACTAAAATGATAAGGAGATAAGGAAAGAATCCCATTAGGAACGGGATTTGGGGGGATTTGGGTGAGGCGGCGGAATTAGGGTTCATCGGTGGAGGGGAAATAAGGACGGCGGATTTAGGAAATAAAGATTAGGGTAGAGAGGAGGGAGATATAAGGAAAGAGGGTCGTTATTTTTGAGTCGTTGATCATTTTGATCAACGGCTGGGATTAAGGCGGGCTGGGATTAAGGCGGACTGGGTTGGGTTTTAATTGAATGGGTAAGGGTATTTGGGTTATGAGTATTGGGCTTGGGCTGGTTTGGGTAGTTTTAGGTCCGAATTTAATTTAAAATGGGGCCAAATTTAAAATACCCAAATGTAACCAATAAATAATTTATAAAAATAGTGGATAAATAATAAAAATATTATTTGTGCATAAAAATAAATAAAAACAATTATTTAACATTATAAAAGTATAAAAGTATTATTTTAGCACAAATAAAGTAATTATAAATGCATATAGGCTATTATTGCAAATGTGCAATTCTAGCCCTTAAAATGCAAATGTAATTATGACAGATATGCTAAAAATATTTAAAACCTAATATGGGTGTGATGAAATTATATGATAAAATCATCATAAAATAATTTGTGAGGTAATTAATGAGTATTTATATAATAAAAAATGCAGGAATAAATTGATTTAAAGCCTTTAAAATTATAGGAAATTATGAAAAATGCTTGTTCCTGCTTGTAAATCAAATGATGATGCATGTACACTATTTTGAAGGTATATATATATTTGAAAAATATGAGGAAAAAATTGGGTATCGACAGTTAGGCATCTCCGGAATGGCTCTGTAAGTAAGTTTTTTGTCTTTTCGTGTTCTTGTATCTCTTCTTTTTCTTTACCTTGTTCATCTTTCCTGATTGCTTTCTACCTGTTTATCTGACTCTCATTCTGGAGATCAAGTGTGACCTTCGAGAAGAGAAGAGGAAGGCTCTCTATAAAATAATGGAGTCCAAGTATAGGGAGTATCATACGAAGCATCGCGTGTTGAGCAGCATACTCGGCGAGGATGCTCAGTTCCAGTCTCTCAGGGATGAGCTAAAGCAGAAGGACGATGAGTTGAAGCAGAAGGACGATGAGCTCGTGAGAGTCATCGGTAGGTGTAGCGAGATCGAAGGAATGTTGAGAGTCAAGGAGGATGAGCTTGAGGTGAGCAAAGAGGTTGTGGCCGAGTGCATTGACCTTCAGACTCAGGTGGCATCCTTGAGGGTCGAGCTTGAGCAGAGTAAAGCTAGAGTCAACGGCTTGAGTGACGAGTTGGCTATAAAAGCGACAGAGTTCGAGAGAGCTGAGGAAGCCAGGACGATGACTTTGGCAGAAGCGGCGACATTAGATGGTTCCATCCGTGCCCTCATATCTGAGCGGGTAAATGAAGCGAAGACGTCTGCGCTTAAGGAGGCGAGACTTGAAGAACGGATTGGTGGTCTATGTCACACCCCTTTCCTACCCCGAAAGATATGTGTGTGTTGGGATTGTGGTGGGTTAAAAAGTTTTTCTATTAAAGTGACAATTTTGAGAAGGGATTATTTTATTTACAGAGTTTCCACTTGTAATTAATTTTTCGGTGTTCCAAGTCACCTTTTATTGAATCCTTAGTCAACGGAAGGTTTGACTCTATTTTTACCGGTCCATGAAAACAAAGTTCTGGTAAGGAATTCTGTTAACCGGTGAGAAGGTATAAGACATTCCCCAAGTCCCGTGGTTCTAGCACGGTCGCTTTATTGACTTAAATTTGGCTTGAATTAATTTTGGACAAATTGTGATTTATAAGTTTTTCATATTTTTTCCTATATCCGCCTTTATTGCTTGATTTTTAGAATTAATAAAAAAAATACTTGAATAATATTGCGTTGTCATAACCATACTATGCAAGCGAATGTGTGATCGAGACAAGATTTATTAATTTTGTGATAACAGAACTACACAAGCGAATCTGTCGTCATGACAAAGAGTCATTTAGTACGTTATTTCTTTTGGAAAAAGTTACTACATTGAGAAAATTAATTTTTTGAAACTCATTAAATGTTAACTACCGTGCTACTCAAGCGAATCCGCGGTTATAGCATGGAATTAATTAAAATAAAAATTAATTAAAGTTATTGGATATAGTATGAAATTAATGAATTAATTAAATATTAAATATCACGCTACGCAAGCGAGACCGTGAAGTTAAAGTGTGCCTACTAATTGCCTAGCGTTTAAATTAATTATTAAGGAGATTAAGTTATTACAAAAAATATTCACAAGAAAAGGATATAATACTACTACGTTTGTTTAGCCAAATATGACATTTAAACTTGGACTAACTTATCAATAATTGGCATTGGACTTGTTAAAGTTATTAAAAGAAAATTGGCCATCTTTATTGAAATTATGGGCCTGCTATATTTAAAGGAATGGACCGGCCAACTTTGTTGGAATTGGACTGCAGAAATTCGGATTTTATTTGGCCCACATGATTATTTTTATAAAAAGAAGAAAGGGCCAGCTAGTATGCTTAACACGAAGTGGGCCTAGCAGAGAATGTTTACAAAGAACAGGCCAGTTGAACTATTATTGTCATGGGCCTGGCGAATTTGATTTTATTCGGCCCAAATAGTTTGTAGTTCCAATTTACTAATACTGCCCAACAAGATTAATTATGCACAAATTTATGTAGCCTATTTACTCAAATCCAACCTCTCATTTATTACTTACAAAAGTCTACCTCTATTAAGTATTACCACATCATCTAATGTTAACTTAAACAAGAACTAAAAAATAATTAAACTTACACATCTTTAATGGCCAATTTCAGTTAAGTAAGGCGAAACTAACACATTCATCATGCCAACTCTTCAAAATTCATATTACTTCATTTGACTAAATATTTGTTTTTCTCTTTTTAGCTTCAAACATCCAATGAATTTAAAAGAAATAGCAATAACTCTATGTAGCAGTACATTAATAATAAGAGTGAAGTAGTAAATCTTTATCAAGACTTTTCATGCTCAGCATATTTACAACCCAAAAGAGATAAAGCAATGCCCTTGGAACTTTAAAATGACAACATTTATTTAATATTAAAACTTAAAAAGACAGACAACCATATTCTCATGATTTTTTATCACATGTTACATTGCAAAGCTTAAGAGAAATACCTAGTTTGCAAAATTTCAGAATGCAGCAACAGAGAAAATGAAGCTCGGCAGCAAATGACCACAGAGAACAGCAATAAACAACAGCAAATCAGTAACTTTTAACCCGAGAAACAATCCAGGAAAGACCCTTAACATGGTAACTTTTAAAGAAGAAGGATGCCACCAATCTAATTCAACACTCTTAGGCTTTTGAAAGGTCTTGAAAACACAGAACTCACTCACAAAATATCAACACTTTCAGCTTACTACTCAGTGTTCAGATACTATTTTTACTCTTAAAGTTGTGTTCTTTTGAGTGTAAAAGATGTCCAGGCAGATGTGTCCTCGATTGTGTAAAGGCCTCATATTTATAGGAGAGGAGAAGGACTCTTGGGACAGATTTGTTTAGCCAATAATCTATCCAAAATGATAGACTTTTGACCAAAATTCTGTCCAAAACCATAAATCTGTCCAATGAACAGTTTGCTTTACCAACCATGGACAGATTTTTGGAGTATTATGCTCCCAAACAGTCCTCAAACAGTAAAAGCAACCAAACAAAGGCCCTACACTCAAGTACCTTCTACTATTCTCACAAACCAATATCAAACTAAACTATTGCTTCAAGCTAGAAGGTGCAAAATCATATAACTAGATTTGAACCATTAAACTAGCAAAAGAACCTAATGAATACAAACAAACAAAATATGTTGTTAAGTCCTTAAACTAATTAGCTTAAACATAGACAAAACTAGAAATAATAAATATGAAATTAGAACTTAACACCTTAAGGCAACACAGTACGAGTTGATAGTGAAACAACTATCGAGTTGACTGAAATACGAAATCAAAAACGAGACTAAACACGAACTGACAATCACTAACAGATTTTGAACTATGGTAGAACACCAAAATCAATCGCGAAACCAGAAGATCAGTGAACTTCGCCAATTACAGATAGTTAATCGGATTTCACAAGTGATTAACAAAATCGATTGACTAAACAAAAATGTAATGACAGAGTAAATGACTAACTAATACATGATTCGAAAGTATTCAGCAATGACTAACATTGATGACCAATAAAACTAACACGAATCACTGATCGCAGATCAACTATAACAGAACTACAAGCAAATGACAGGAAAACAGAAAATTCAAAACATGGAGGAAAGCATTAAGGTTCGAGTTTACCCAATTTGAGCGTCCGAACAATGGTGGCGTAGCGACTATTAGGCAGCGAGACATAGTGGGACAGTTGTACAACTCGATCAAGCGTATATTGTTGATTTTCATCGAAACCATGACTCCGGAGAATTGAGGCTAGTTTCGATGAAAATCAACAACAAACCTCGCATGAGGCCAGTGTGATGAGAAAAATGAGAGGTAGTGGCAGTGAGGCAACGGGTCAGCGGTGGGGGTTGAGGTACGGAAATGGGGTGGTGGACAGCAGCGCCAGATCGAAGTATTGGCTCGAAACTAACATGAATCAGTAGTTCTTAAAGATTTGTGTCCAAATATGTGTGTATTATGAGATGGGGATGGATAGAAGTTGACTAGTTTCAAAATAAATTGGGGCTAGGGTTTCGGCAAAAATAGGATTCGTAAGGATGGAGAGAGATTTAGGAAATTTGGGTGTTGGGTTCAAAAAGAGGAGGTTGTGATGAGTAGGGTGAAATTTTGGTGGTGTTTGGATAACCACCGGAGGTGGTGCATGATGGTGGCAATGGAGGAGGGCGGCGGCTTGATAAAGAGGAGAGAGTGAAAAGAGGGGTCTCCAGGGTTTGGATTTCTAGAGAAATGGCAAAAAATCTGATTTTAAGAGGCTTTTATACCTCAAAGGGGAACAAATGAGAGTCGTTGGATCAAATATCATGGATGGATGAGATCAAGTCTTCAGATTACTTAATGAAACGATGTAGTTTTGATACAAAACTACGTCGTTTGGACCCTCCCCCACAGCCCCATGTGTGTCACGACCCAAGTTCCCAACCCTCGGGATCGTGATGGCGCCTAACACCATACTTTCTAGGCAAGCCAATGTTAGAACTTAACTAACATTTTTTTTTAAAATTTTACTTAACACAATAGAATAATTTTTAAAAAAAAGGAAATCTAATACTAACTATATAATTACCCAGGGTCTGGTGTCACAATTCACGAACTACTAAAGAATACTGCAATTATTTGGCTGAAAGAAATATATCTCTATTTTGAATGAAATAAAACAGCAATCTAAATAATAAAGGGAAGACTCCAGGAATCTGCGGACACCAGCAGATCTACCGCGTGTCTCCATGCGAATAATATCAGCTACTACTCTCACCTAGCTCTGGCCGGTATCGGATCTGTGCAAGAAGTGCAAAGTGCAGTATCAATACAACCGACCCCATGTACTGGTAAGTGCCAAGCCTAACCTCGATGAAGTAGTGACGAGGCTACGGCAAGGCATTTATAATATAATCTGTGAACAATGTATAATAAAGAAATAAGGAAATACTAAACTAAACAAACAATAATCTGTAGCAATTAATAAAATAACACATCCACCCTTTCCAGATCTCAGCTATACCCAATTCTCACGTAAGTTTTCAAATTTCCAAATAAATAACGGTAAAAACAGAGTATGGAAACAATAAAATAAAACAATGAGTTTTCCAGTCTTTATCATATAATCAGTAAAACATGAATATCCTCCCTTAATACTCCTTGTTGCAGCGCGCAGCCCGCTCCCACCTGTCCACCCTTATTGCTCCTCCCTATATATATCACCCTTATTTCTCCTGTTGCGGCGTGCAACCCGATCCCACCTGTCCACCCTTATCACTCCTTGTTGTGGCGTGCAACCCGCTCCCACCAGACAGTTATATTTCATTATTTATAAATAAAGGGTTCCACAAATTAGATCAGGGTCTTTCATAATATTTATGTCTTGGCAAAATAAACAGAAACTGTACAATTAAGAAACTTCACCAATTATTAATCACATAACAAGTAAACATGAATATTCTCCCTTATTCCTCCTTGTTGCTTCGTGCAACCCGATCCTACCTGTCCACCCTTATTACTCCTCAATATATATCACCCTTATTCCTCCTGTTGCGGCGTGCAACCCGATCCCACATGTCCACCCTTATTCCTCCTTGTTGCAGCGTGCAACCCACTCCCACCAGACAATAACATCTCATTAATTATAATAAAGGCTTCTCAAAGTAGATTAAGGCCTTTCACAGTACTCTTGTCTCAACAATTGTAAACAGAAAGTTGTATTATTCAGAAGTTTCACCAATTATCATTACACAATGAAACCAACCGGAAAACTCTGTCAACCAGCTCAACATTTTATGTATCACAATGAAGCCAAGGTAACAATTAATACTTTCAAATGCATGAACAATATTTAACGACAAGTAGATGAAAACCAGTGGACATGGAGGCATCAAAATCATGAAAGCAATTAAGACAGGAATATAATAGATTGGAACGGGGAAAAGATCATGTTAAACAGATAATTTGGTGGTGCATAGATACTTGTCACCTCACCGATACACCACACACATGTGATTTCACATATCATTTAAGTTGGGGATTCATATTCCCTCAAGTCAAGGTTAAACCAAACACTTACCTCGATTTCACTAGAAATTCACTACTCAAGCACAGCTTTTCCTTTAGAATTTGCCTCTAACCCGCTCGAATCTAATCACAATTGGTAAAATATCATTAATTATTGCAAAAGGCATTAAATTTAATTAAAAATCATGGTTTTCCTATGTTTTCCTATCAAAAGACAAAAATCGACCCCGGGTCCGCTTGGTCTAAACTCGAGTTTCGGACCAAAACTCATTTACCCATTCTCCGTCGAGCCCGCATATACAATTGGTTTTGGAATCCGACCTCAATTCGAGGTCTAAATTCCCAAATTTTGAAATTCCTATGTTCTATCAAAAAATCCCGATTTTTACCATGAAAACTCTAGATTCTAGGTTGAAATCTTGTTAAAAGTTGTTAAGGATTGAAAGGAATAAGTTAGAGATCACTTACCAATGATTTGGAGAAGTTTGGGTCTTTGAAAGATCGCCTATGGAGGTTTAGGGTTTGAGAGAATTGAAAAATGGGTGAAAATCCCGTCTAAAATCTCAGTTAGCAGGCTGCAGTTATCGCAATTGTGATCACCCTTTGAAATCTTACTGCCTTCGCATTTGCGACATATGTGTCGCATTTCCCAGTCTGTTGATCTCGCATTTGCGACAAAAATGTCGCATTTCCCAGGTCTGTTCACTTCGCAATTGCAAAGCTTCATCTCGCAATTGCGAGATCAGAGACCTGGTGACAGACACCAGATGCACAGCTGAGATTTCTAAGTTCTAATCACTTCGTAGCCTACCTGAAACTCACCCGAGCCCTCGGGGCTCCAAACCAAACATGCACACAAGTCTAAAAACATTACGTGGACTTGCTCGTGCGATAAAATTATCAAAATAACATCAAAAACTACGAATTTAACCTCAAACTCATGATTTTTCTCAAGAACACTTCAGTTTCACAATTTCTCAATCGGACGTCCGAATAACGTCAAATCAACTCCGATTATCACCAAATTTCACATATCGGACTTAAATATCATAACAAACTTGTACCGGGATTTGGAACCAAAATACAGGCCCGATACCAATGATTTCACACATTAGTTCATTTCTTTATTTCCTTAATAATTCAGCAAAATATTTTTCTTCAAAATTAATTTCTAAGGCTAGGGACCTCGGAATTCAATTCTGGGCATATGCCCAAGTCCCATATTTTATAGCGGATCTCTGGGATTGTCGGAACACGGATCCGGATCCGTTTGCTCAAAATGTAGACCGAAGTTAACTAAAACCCAATTTTATATTCCAAAACTAGTATTTGTCATATTTTCACATAAAAGCTTTCTGGTTTCACGCCTGGACTGCGCACGCAAATTGAGGTAACAAAAATTTATATTTTTAAGGCTAATGAGCCCAGTATAGTGTCTTAATTCATAAGATGACCCTTTGAGTCATCACAATCTCCACCTCTAAAATAAACGTTCGTCCTCGAACGGACATAGAAAACTACCTGAACTGGAAAATAAGTGGGGATTTCTACTATGCATGTCCGACTCGGAATCCCAAGTAGCTGCCTCAACAGGCTGACCTTTCCACTGCACTCGGACTGAAGGGAAATTCTTTGACTTCAACTGACGAACCTGCCGATCTAAAATGGCTACCGGCTCCTCCTCATAAGTCATTTTTTTGTCCAATTGGACAGAGCTGAAATCTAACACGTGAGACGGGTCACCATGATATTTTCGGAGCATAGACACATGGAATACCGAATGAACTGAGGATAACCCTGGAGGCAACGCAAGTCTATAAGCTACCTCCCCCACTTTATTTAGAATCTCAAATGGCCCGATATACCTAGGGCTCAACTTACCCTTCTTCCGAAGTCTCATAACACCCTTCATGGGTGATACCCAAAGTAATACTTTCTCTCCAACCATGAATGCCACATCACGAACCTTACGGTCGTCATAACTCTTTTTCCTGGACTGAACTGCACGAAGTCGATCTTGTATAACCCTGACCTTATCTAAGGCCTCCTAAACCAAGTTTGTACCCAATAACGGAGCCTCTCCCGACTATAAACCATCCAACTGGCGATCTGCACCATCTTCCATATAATGCCTCATAGGGAGCCATCTGAATGCTCGACTGGTAACTATTATTGTAGGCAAACTCCGCTAACGACAAGAATTGATCCCAAGAACCTCCAAAATCAATATCACAGGCGCCGAGCATATCCTCCAAAACCTGAATAGTACGCTCGGACTGCCTGTCCGTCTGAGGATGGAATGATGTGATCAATTCAACTCGCGTACCCAACTCACGTTGAATTAACCTCCAAAAGTACGAGGTAAACTGCGTACCCCAATCAGAAATGATAGACACGGGCACACCTTGAAGGCGAACAATATCTCGAATATATATCTATGCCAACCGCTCCGAAGTATAAGTACTTGCCACTGGAATGAAATGTGCTGATTTAGTCAGCCTATCCACAGTAACCCAAACGGCGTCGAACTTCCTCTGAATCTGTGGGAGTCCTACAACAAAGTCCATAGTGATACACTCCCACTTCCACTCAGGAATCTCTATCTACTGAAGTAAACCACCAGGTCTCTGATGTTCATACTTTACCTGTGGACAATTCAAGCAATGAGCCACATAAGTAACAATATGCTTCTTCATCCTTTGCCGCCAATAATGCTGTCATAGGTCCTGGTACATCTTGGCAGCACCCGAGTGAATGGAATACTTAGAACTGTGAGACTCCTCAAGGATCAACTCACAAATCCCATCAACATTAGGCACAGATATACGACCCTGCATTCTCAAAACACTGTCATCTCCAACTGTAACCTTCTTGGCACCTGTGTCCCTAAGGACCATCAAATGCGGGTCATCATCTTGTCGATCTCTGATACGCTCAAATAAAGAAGATCGAGCGATTGTACAAGCTAAAACACGACTGGGCGAAATATCCAACCTCACGAACTGATTAGCCAAAGTCTGAATGTCTAAAGCTAACGGTCTTTCACCGACTGGAATGAATGTAAGGCTGCCCATACTTACTGTCTTCCTACTCAATGCATCGGCCACCACATTGGCCTTCCCCAGATGATACAATATAGTGACGTCATAATCTTTTAATAACTGTAACCATCTCCTCTGTCTCAAATTAAGATCCTTTTGCTTGAACATGTAGTGGAGACTGCGATGATCCGTGTAAACCTCACACGGCACACCATAAAGATAATGCCTCCATATTTTCAATGCGTGAACAATGGCTACTAACTCTAAGTCATGGACAGGGTAATTCTTCTCATGAACTTTCAACTACCGAGAAGCATATGCAATCACCCTGCTCTCCTGCATCAGTACCGCTCAAAGCCCAACACAGGAAGCATCACAATATACCATGAAAGATCCTGAACCTGATGATAACACAAACACCGGTGCTGAAGTCAAGGCTGTCTTGAGCTTCTAAAAGCTGGCCTCACACTCGTCCGACCATTTGAATGGAACACCCTTTTTGGTTCAACATAATCTTAATAGTTGTTCATAGTCAATTACAGAATCATCAAATAACTTCACGTTAACAATAATTTCCTTTCAAGCCTTCACAATACTTATAACGAGGTGCGATGCATGAAGAACTCATAATCATATACCCGAATTAACGTGTCTTATTTAACACCACATGGGCGGGCACCCACCTCGTAGCTCAAAGCTCATTAATTATAACACGGATTTGGCAAATCTTGCACAGATAATTTTATACAAAAATTTTCAATAAACCTAACAAGCATGACTCCCTATTGGTACTATAGAAAAAAAATTCACAAGGGAGAATTTAAGCACAAGAATTTTCATCACAAGGATCTCGTCCTTATATAACTTCCATCGCGGCTCGTAGCCCGATTTAAACATACCAAATCATATTAAAATGCGAGGATCTCGCCCTCAGTTCTGAATCACAAGTAATATGCACATCGTGCCACTCGAAACATCCCTTTTTTTTCTTCCTTTAAATATTTTCCATTTAACCTCAAACTCATGGTTTTCCTCAAGAACATTTCAGTTTCACAATTTCTCAACCGGACGTCCGAATCACATCAAATCAAATTCGATTCTCACCAAATTTCACCAGATAGGACTTAAATATCATAAAAATATGTACCGGGCTCCGGAACCAAAATACGGGCCTGATACCAACGATTTCACACATTAGTTCATTTCTTTATTTCCTTAATAATCCATCAAAACAATTTTCTTCAAAAATTAATTTCTATGTCTAGGGACATCGGAATTTAATTTCGGGCATACGCCCAAGTCCCATATTTTACTACGGACCTCTCGGGATTGTCGGAACACGGATTCGGATCCGTTTGCTCAAAATAATGACCGAAGTCAACTAAAACCAAATTTTAAATTCCAAAATTATTATTTCTCATATTTTCACATAAAAGCTTTTCGGTTTTACGCCCGGACTGTGCACGCAAATTGAGGTAACTAAAATTTATCTTTTTAAGGCTAATGAGTCCAGAATAGTGTCTTAATTCATAAGATGACCCTTTGGGTCATCACAATATGGATCGGGTTTGTGAGCTATTTGGGCTTCTAATTTTGGGCCAATTTGGCTCAATTTCAATTAAAATACACTAGCCCAATCCCTTAACCACTAATTATCTTATTTAGTCCTAAATAAAATATACAAGTAGAAAAAAAAATCGGTATATATAATTTAAAGATGAAAACTAAAATATAAAAATAAAAGGTAAAAAAATATTTTTTGGTATTTTTAAAAAAGTAATGCAAATAAAAAATCATCCAAATATTAGTATCTGTCGGAGAATTAGAAGCGAGCAAAAAATAGGTATTCACAGTCTAGAGACGGAGGTTTCGGACCTGAACGAGCAGATTGTCGTCCTTAAGACCGAGAAGGCTCAACCATCTCCATCCCATATTTTCGCTTATCCCGATGTTCCATGGGATTTTTACGAGAAGTGGATTCATGTTGAGGCTCACCTAGACATATTTAGGGGCTTGATGACGGCCGAGAAAGTTTCTGAGGCGGTATTTGAGGATGCTCGTGTTAAGGCACGTGCAGCTCAGGACGCTTGTGGCTACGATCCCGGTACGCCCTGGGAAGGTGATGATGAAGATGATTTAGACAGGCTTGATCCAGGTGCTTGGTATGATGATGAATACTCTAATGGCGAGAGCGCTGGTGATGATGGCGATATGGGTGGTGCTGCCGAGTAGTGGATTTGTTTTAACTCTTGTTCTTTTTTCTTTTTATTTTGCGGACGTCTGTTCGGCCTTTGTAAGATACCTTTTGGAATGATACTTTTGCCGTCCATTTCTGAGTTTCTTGTTTTTCCTTCGAATGTTTTCTTCAATTGACTACTTCTATTTCAATTCGAGTTACGCCGACTGTAAGTTGAACTCGTGCGAGGTCGAATTGTTGCTTCATTAGTTCGAGTTAAGTCGTATGTAAGTGTCTTAATTAATTCGAGTAAGGTCGAATATGAGTCGATTCGAACGAGGTCGAATGTTAGCTTGTAATTAGTTCGAGCGAGGTCGAATGCCAACTTTTAATTAATTCGAACGAGGTCGAATGCAATTCGATTCAAGTGAGGTCAAAAATTGACTTTTAATTGATTCGAACGAGGCCGATTTTGAGCAAGGCCGAACGTTGACTTTTAATTTAATTCGAATGAGGTCGAATGCAAGCCGATTCGAGCAAGGTCGAATGTTGACTTTTAATTGATTCGAACGAGGAGAATGTAAGCCGACTTGAGCAAGGTCAATTGTTGACTTTTAAATTAATTCGAATGAGGTCGAATGCAAGTCGATTCGAGCAAGGTCGAATGTTGACTTTTAATTGATTCGAACGAGGTCGAATATAAGTCGATTAGAGAAAGGTTGAATGTTGACTTTTAAATTAATTCGAACGAGGTCGAATGTAAGTCGATTCAAGCAAGATCGAATGTTATTTTCTGGATTGGCGTAATGTTTAAACTTGATGGAGACATGTAAACATAATATGTTTGCATATTTCGCTCTGTCTATACATTCATTGGAGAAGTTTACATGTTTTTGCTATGCTCATACATACATTGGAGAAGTCTCAGTCTATCTAGTCCCTTCATTTGTCGACCTGGAGAAGTAGTTGAGAGGTTGAGCGAGGAACTTATAACTAAACTTCGAGATGCCCTCTTCGTCGCCTCGGAAGACGAGAGTTTATGATATCTCGTCTACATAAATATTTTCATTTTAGATTAATTTATTTATGTGTCCACTAAATTTTTGTTCTTTTGACGCTCTGATGATGAAAAATGATTTTTTTTATTTCCAAACTAAAATAACATATAGAAGGTAAACTATTTCTTTTTCACTTTCTTCTTTATCTACCATTTTTTAGTTTTCTTCCTCTCATGAACACCAATTTCTGGTTTCCAAACAAAAGGATAATTATTCTCCCATCTTACGGCTCATTTGGTTGGTGAACAATATTTGGGATTCTTTTTAGTTTCTCATTAGTGTCTAATATTCGCTTTGGAGTCCAATCAAATTCGGGTTCACATCAGGAAGTCCCACATTTGAAGAGCAAAGTGCTCCCTAACAAAGACTGCTTGAACCCTGGAACTCTGGTTAAGAATAAATGAATACGTATCACTCTATCTTAATATTTGGTATTCTATATTCTAGGATTAATAATAAATGGAATTATAATATTAGGATTAAGCATGAAATGTAAGATTATTTAGTAGGTATAATTTTATTGGTAGATGTTTAGTTTATTAGACTAAATATGGAATATAAATATGTGTTTGATTTAAACTAAATAAAGTGGGGTAAACTTTTATTTTCGACGTTAATAATCTCAGGAGAAGACTTTTGAAGAAAACAAATGTATCATTTTATTGTTTAATTCCAGGATTACCAATCCTGAAATTGTTATCCTATACCCTATATATGAATTAATCACACCAATTAAATTATGGCATATTATCAATTCGATTAGACAAAAGTGTTTTAACACTTTAACTATAATGTGGTAATTCTAGTCTTACCACTATTGTTTGATTTTGTAAGTTGATTCAAACATTAACGTTATCGAAAGGTTAAAAATATGACTTTTTTTAGTTTTTCAAGCCTTCAAGATATTACAGACTGGTAGTTCGACCTACCCTGCTATATGGGCAGAGTGTTGACCAATGAAGAGCTCCCATGTGCAAAAGATGAAAGTAGCAGAAATGAGGATGTTGAGATGGATGTGTGGGTGTACAGGAGGGATAAGATTAGGAATGAAGTTATTCGGGACAAGTGGGAGTGGACTCCGCGGAGGACAAGATGCGGAAGTCGAGGTTGAGATGGTTCGGTCATGTTAAGAGGACAAGCGTTGACGCTCCTCTTAGGAGGTGTGAGAGGTTGACCATGGAAGGTTTGAGAAAAGGTCGAGGCAGACCTAAGAAGTACTGGGGAGAAGTGATTAGGCAGGACATGGCTCGACTTCAGATCACTGAGGAAATTACCCTAGATAGGAGGGTGTGGAGGTCGAGGATTAGGGTAGAAGGTTAGCAGGTAGTTGAGAGTTTTCCCCTTTCTTACCAGTAGTACTAGTAGACGCATGTACTTTCCTATCTCTCAGATTTGTATTACACCATGTTATTTAGTTTGTTTCAGTTACCGTATTTTCCTGTTATTACTATTTTGGTGCTACTCGCTATGTTCCCTCCCCCTTTTACCCCTTCTTTCTTCATTTTTCTTCTTCTTTCTCTCCCTCTGCTTCTTCTTATTATTCTTCTTCTCCCGCTTTTCTAATCTGAGGGTTTATTAGAAATAGTCTTTATACCTTCACTAGGTAGGGGTAAGGTTTGCGTACACACTACCCTATACAAATCCCAAGTATGGGAATATATTAGATATGTTGTTGTTATTGTTGTTGTTAAGCCTTCAAGATATCATGTGAAGCTCCCACAACATGTGTGTTTAACCAAAGAATTAGACCATTTGACCAAAGCTTATTTTTAATATGAATACGAGTTACTGATAATCAAGATAATGGGAAAAATGGATAATAAACAATATTGCAGAAATAAAAGATCGATGTTGATCCACTCCTTCGAGGGTCTCTTCTTCTTTTCAGATAGTTCCTTCTCCTTCCACTAGATCTCCAGTTTCTCCGAGATTTAGGGTTTCTCGGTCTTTGTCTAGAGGTAGAGCTAAACGCCTTCGTGAACCTGGAGTCGATGAAACTGTCCCTGCTGAGTTTGTTTTCGCTAGGGATACTAAAGTTCTTGTAGATCAATCTTCTTCTCTTGATAGTGTAGAAAGATATAGAACCCTTATAACTGAGGTTCAGATTTCCCTTGTTCGTAGGGAATGCTTTTGGAAATCTGACTTTCCTTTCTATATTCTGAATAGTAATCAAAGAATAACGTCTTACAAGACGGAATATTCTTTTTTTTTATACGTATCCCTTCATTTTAAGGTTTAGACCCCCCGTTGATCCAGTTATAATTGAGTTTTGCCATTTTTTCAATATCTGCTTAGGACAAGTTGGCCCGCTTGTGTGGCGAGTTGTCGCATGCCTGAGGATTTTGGCTTCTTTAGCCTCGGTTCCTTTTACCTTCAACCATCTTATTCACCTCTAATCTCCTACCTTATTTCGTGAAGGGGGTTTTACTCTGACTACTAGAATCAAAAGAGTGTTGATAACCCCTGGAGACGATAAGGATAGGGGTTGGTACCTCCGGTATGTTGTTGTTCCCACTGCTGGTTTAGTGGGTGAAGAAAATCTTCCCTTCCCTGAGAAGTGGAATCGCGCACGTGAGTATGCTTTAGCTTGCATTTACTTTTTCTTATTTTGACTTGAGATATTTTATTTAACACCGTATCTGCTTATTTTCCTTCTCTCAGCAATCATGAATACTGTTGAGAATGTCTCCGGTATTCGTGATTGGGTAGAAAAACTGTTATCTGTTGCTTCTTCAGAAGAAAGATCTTGGAAGTACCTCGCTGGGAGGTATGGTTGGCAAGTAAAGACCCATGGTAAGTGAAGCTTTTGTTCTTGCTTCTTTCCTTACTCGAGTCTCTTTTTTTNCACAGAGAAGGCGAATGGTCTTAAATGATGAGCCTAATGCCTCAACCTTGCCTCCCGTGTCTGTGATTGAGCCCCCTGTCTTTGATGATGTTTCGCATTCCCCTATTCATGGTGGTATTGATCTTGCTCCTGACGACGTCCCTTTGGCTGCTGTCTTTCCTGCTTCTTTGAGAGAAATTGTTTCGTCTATTCCTTTAGCTATCTCAACTTTTGTTGCTGCTTTGCCTATAACTTCTTCAACTCTTCAACTTTTCGTGCATGCTTCTTTGCCCGTGGGTTCTCCAGCTCCTCAACCTTCCGTGCTTGTTGCTATTCCATCTCTGCCTGCTTTCATGCCTTCCGTTAGGGAAGTAGGGTCTTCCAGCAGAGAGATGCGACAGGTGGTAATAGAGGTTCCAGCTGAGGGAAACCTTTTCAAGAAGACGGGTGAGCCTGAAGTGTGGCTCAAGCCTTTGATAGGTCCC
>ML408726.1:247304-287039 GCA_005239525.1 Nicotiana knightiana
TGGTAGGGCTTCCTAACATTAAGTTCAAGGAAGACAAAGTTTGTGAGGCATGTGCAAGGGGGAAGCAGGTAAGATCCTCTTTCAAAAGTAAGAAAATGGTCAGTACCACCAGGACGTTGGAACTGGTTCATATGGACTTATGTGGTCCTATGAGAACTCTGAGCAGAGGTGGTAAGAAATATGTAATGGTGCTAGTTGATGACTACTCAAGGTTCACTTGGACCTTATTTCTGACATCTAAAGATGAAGCATTTGATAAGTTCACTTCATTTGTTAGAAAAACTCAAAAACAGTTAGGAAATCAACTAGCATCAATAAGATCTGATCATAGTACTGAATTTGAGAATGTAACGTTTGCTGAATTCTGTGATGAACATGGTATAAATCACAACTTTTCTGCCCCTAGAACCCCACAGAAAAATGGAGTTGTTGAAATAAAGAACAGAACTCTTGAAGATATGGCTAGAACTATGTTTCTTTCTAGAAAACTGCCCCATAGCTTCTGGGTAGAAGCAATAAAAATTGCATGCTACATAAAAAATAGATGCATGACCAGGCCACTGGTAGAGAAAACTCCTTATGAATTACTTAAAGGGAGAAAGCCCAACATATCCCACCTTAGGGCTTTTGGATGCAAGTGCTTTGTGCACAACAATGGCAAAGATTCCCTAGGTAAATTTGATCCCAGAAGTGATGAGGGGGTATTCTTGGGATATTCATCACATAGAAAAGCTTATAAAGTATATAACAAAAGAACTATGTGTGTAGAGGAGAGTGTGCATGTTGTTTTTTATGAAACTAACACTCTTTCTGAGAGACAGGAACCAGAAGATGAGGAGCTTGGACTAGTTAGAAGCAGCGAACAAAATGAAGCAATCATGGAAGATGGACCAGATGATGGACCAGGTCCAACTACCCCAAGCAACATGACAGGGGGAACTCAACAACAAATCACTCTGAACCTTGGCCCTGATCCTGCTCCACAACAATTGGTGCTCAAACCACACAGATATCAAAACTCTCATCCTCTTAAGAACATCATAACAGATTTGGCATCCGGAATCAAAACAAGATCATCCTTGAAAAATCTGTGTGCGTTTGATGCCTTTCTGTCCTTAATCAAACCAAAGAACATTGTTGAAGCTTTACAGGATGCTGACTGGGTAAATGCCATGCAAGAAGACCTGAATCAATTTGAAAGAAGTCAAGTATGGCACTTAGTAACCAGAACACTAGACAGATCAGTGATTGACACAAAGTGGGTCTTCATGAACAAACTCGATGAGGATGGAACGGTTATAAGAAACAAGGACAGACTGGTTGTCCAAGGATATAGTCAAGAAGAGGAAATTGACTATGATGAGACCTTTGCACCTGTGGCAATACTGGAGGCAATCAGACTTCTTATAGCATTTGCTGCATACATGGAATTCACTCTCCATCAGATGGATGTAAAGAGTGCTTTCCTTAATGGATATCTGAAGGAAGAAGTATTTGTCAAACAACCTCCAGGTTTTGAAAGAAAGGAGACACCTGACCATGTATACAAACTTGACAAGGCTTTGTATGGACTCAAACATGCACCAAGAGCATGGTATGATCGGCTATCGTAATTCCTGCTAGAACATGGATTCAAACGATGTAAAATTGACAGTACTTTGTTCTTAAAGGAAAAAGGTAAGGATCTCCTGGTTGTGCAAATATATGTGGATGATATCATATTTGGGGCAACCTCTGACAAATTGAGTAAGGAATTTGCTAAACTTATGGGGAGTGAGTTTGAGATGAGTATGATGAGTGAGCTAAACTTCTTTTTAGGCTTGGAAATCAAGCAAAACTCAAATGGAACAAAGATCCATCAACAAAAATATGTGAAAGAATTACTCAAAAGATTTAAAATGGAAGACTCAAAAGAAATTGACACCCTCATAGCCACAACTACAAAATTAGATGTGGATGAACTTGGTTCATCTGTTGATCAAAAGCTATCCAGAGGGATGATTGGGTCTTTATTATATCTCACTGCCAGCAGACCTGATATTGTGTTCAGTGTAGGACTGTGTGTTAGGTTTCAGGCAAATCCAAAGGAGTCTCATCTAACTGCATTGAAGAGAATTCTGAGATATCTGAAAGGCACTACTGATTTATGTCTTTGGTATCCTAAAGGTAGTAATTTCGACCTTGTAGGATATTCTGATGCAGATTATGCAGGTTTCCTGGTTGACAGGAAAAGTACCTCAGGCATGGCTCACTTTTTGGGTTTTTGCCTTGTGTCTTGGGCCACCAAGAAACAAAAATCAGTAGCCTTGTCTACTGCTGAGGCTGAATATGTGGCTGCAGCCTCATGTTGTGCCCAGTTGCTATGGATCAAGCAACAACTCATGGATTTTGGTATAAAGGTTGGATGCATTCCTATTTTCTGTGACAATACTAGTGCAATTAGCATGACGAAGAACCCGATTCATCTTAAGAGAACCAAGCACATAGATGTCAGACACCATTTCCTAAGAGATAACTATGAAAAAGGAATTATCTCAATTGAATTATGTGCTACTGACAAACAAATTGCTGATATCTTCACTAAGGCACTAAGTAGGGAGCATTTTGAGAGAAACATGCTAGAATTAGGGATGATTAAGATCACCTAATTGAAAAACAAAATGGTTTTTTTGGCTAGAAACACTAAAATAGGTAACTAACCAGACTAATCATTGCTCAGTATCATGACTTTACTGCCATACTCTTTTGCCATGTATTAATATAATTCCCTGGCTACTAATGATGTTTTTCTATCTTTGTAAATTGAGGCAAATTAAAGACTATAACACGGTGAACCTGGTTCATTGCTGCCGGTTCATCTAACTGACAAGGTATGTGCTCATCACCATACACTTGTTGAAATAATTATAGTCACACATGAGCAGGACTCTATCTATTTGGTTCAGTTCAAATTCTCAATACTTATCCCAAAATGAACCAGTTTCAAAGAGTCCCATCGAACCTTAATTAGCCTAGATTTAGAGAGTTATAATCGTCTAATCAGTGTCAATCCTACAGCGATTAAACTCCCACTTGACCAAGAATTATGTTTGTTTCATAATTAATAACCACATCTTTAAAAGGCCATCATTACCTCCCCTCTTCAAAAGCATAATCGGTGAACCAAGTTTATCATTCCTCTCATACCAAAGCGATCAACATTCTTCTCTCCCCAAATCTTCATAACAATGACTTATACACCACCCCCTACTTCATCTTCATCAACCACCCGTGATTACGAGATCGGTCTTGATGATACTGGTTCAAATTCTCCATCGATACACAACTCACATTCTCCAACCAGGTCTTCAACCCCCCAAAATACTCAGTTCCTGAATCTATCCCTGAACCCACTCCTTCATCCAAATCAGTCCCAGCCGTTACACCTAGCCCCACTCCTGCCCTCAGAAAACGTAGAGTAAAGATGTTGGCCAGGAAAACATTTGCTTATGGTTCTCATGCCAGAAAATTGAATGAGATACTTCAAGCCAGCAAGGTCCAAGACTCTAAATATTCAAGCAAGTCTTTCAAATCTGCAAATGAGAATGAAGAACCGGGTTCATCTGACACTGACAAGGGAAATCTTGAAGTTGAGTCTGCAACTGAAATGGTTGAAAGCAGGTTTATCTTGATTGGGCCGATAGTGGATGTAGAGGTACCGGATAGGCGAAGAAAAATTGGTAAAAACATAAACATTGAGAGAGAGGGAGAAGGCAGTTCAAAAAGGGGATCTGGGAAGGATGGTGCTACTATGGCTATTGGTGGCCTCGCTCTTGTGATTGGTGAGGAAGGAACCAAAGTTTCAGGGGGAAGCAATTATGGGGAAGAAGCAGCAGGTCTGGAAAGTCTACAACAAGCAGTAGATGAACCTGGTTCATCTATTGAGGAAACATTGGCTGAGCTGATGAAAGAGTTGGGTGAGTCCTACAAACCAAAAAGGAAGAGAACTCCAAAACCCATGAAATCTAATACACCAGTATCAACCAAGAAGAGGAAAGCTTCATCATCTGATGATGCTCCTGCCCCAAAGAATCGTGTTACTAGAAGCACAGCCAGGAAAGGAGAAGAAGAATTGGAAAAAGCTCTGAGAAATAGCAAGAAGAAGAAGTCTGCCAGGGGAAAGGCAAAAGTTGGAGAGTCTGTTGAGGCAGTTCATGTTGATGACGATGAGATGGACCTGGTCCATCATAAGGAGAAACCAGCACCAGTTGAGACACCAAAATCCAAGAAAGCTAAGGCTTCTCCTAAGGAGTCAGCATCTGTGTCTGCCACACCCTCAACAGTTGCAAAGAGGACCAGGTCTGCATCAAAGAAAGTAAAGATTGTTGATGATGAGAAATGGAGTGGAGAAGAAGAAGAAGTGTCTGGTGAGGAGACTGACAAACTCACAATGTTTGGTAAGCGTACTATCTTGAAAGGGAAGCTGTTTAGAGACCTTGAGGAGTCAGGGATGATTTTTCTGTTGGATACCTTGGATGTGCAAGAGTGGAAGGACATGATTATTCACCTTGAGGGAAGACTGGCTAGGAATGAGTTGGTTGAATTTATGGCCAACGCAGTTGTCAAAAATGGCAGAGTATCCTCCAAGGTTCAAGGGGTTGAGATTTCGTTTGATGCAAAGGAGTTGGGGAAGATACTGCATATCCCTTTTAAGGGTTATGATGATTACACAAGACAAAGGTGGCCTAATCTGGATGATTGTCCCTCAACTCTTCAAATCACAAGGTCCTTCTGTGAGAATGAGCAAGAATTGGAGCCTAGAGCAGTGTTTAAGAGTGAGATGAGGCCTCAGCACAAACTGTTCTTCGAGTTTGTGATAAAATTTTTGTTTCCTAGGCAAGAGCGAAGGCACATTTCCAACTACATGGATCTCACGCTCATGGAGTGTTTGTACAGGGGTAAATAGATTAATTGGCCTGCCTTCATCATCCAGCTCTTAGACAGGGTTGTGAATGGAACCAAGGCACATTCTATACCTTATGGGTTTATCCTGACTGTTGTGCTTGCTCACTTCAAGGTTCCAGTGAAGAATGTTGAAATGGCTACTGCTAAGGACTACTTTGGGAAGAATACGTTGCTAACCTGTGACTACACTGTTAATATTCCTGAGGATGAACCTGGTTCATCTAGGAAACTGCCTGTAAATAGCAAGGTCAGGACGCTTGTGCAGGACGGTGAGATCAAGGATGCGGAGATCCTTCATTTGAAATCTCGCCTTATTGAGGTTGAAGCTGAGCGGGATGCTCTCAAAGCTGAATTAGCCAAAGAAAAGGAGAAGAATGAGGGTGTTCTTCATCAAATGCTCTCTCTTCTTCAAGCCAAGACCACAACCTCCTCTGCCCCTTCCCAGCCTTAGGAGTCCAGTGCCTCCAAAAACCTCTTCTATGACCCAGTTTGGGA
The DNA here is from genome assembly GCA_005239525.1 of Nicotiana knightiana. Lineage (NCBI taxonomy): Eukaryota > Viridiplantae > Streptophyta > Magnoliopsida > Solanales > Solanaceae > Nicotiana > Nicotiana knightiana. Next base: position 252,744 of record ML408726.1, read on the forward strand.
TTGTTCTGTTTATTGTTTTCTGTTTTGCTCATGGTTGCGACTGTTCTTAATTCTTTTTGTGTATGGTGCCTGATATATTGTCTAATCAATGAATTTTGTTGTTTGGTTATTGACTTTGTCTCAATTTCTTAAATAGCTTACATTTGATTGGTTTCCTTTGATGATTATTTCATGATTTGCATTTGCAGTTGCCTCAATGGCCATGAGTAATTGTTAATACTTCTGGTAAGTTTATCATTTTGTAACTTTTTGATGATGCCAAAAGGGGGAAGATATGTGCTTTCAAAATTTCAAATGGTTTTAGTGATATTTATAACCTAATGAACATGGTCTCTCTATAATGAATGCTTAAATCTATAAAAAGTGTCTATGTTGGATTGAAGTATGTATAGGGTTAAGCACAGAGTTTGTTATCACCAAAAAGGAGGAATTTGTTGAATCAGGCACTGCATGATTTTGAAGATTGACAAATGTCAATTCAGTTGAACCAGGTCCATCAGGGCAAACATAGTCAAACAGACCCATTGACATGAGAAGCGTCCATGCACATGAGATAAACATTATTTGTGAACTAAGAGGTAGGACAGAATCGAGATCAAGGAAGTTGAGATAAACTCAAACTCTTCCACCAAGGAAGAGTTGTATTAGAACTGAACGACAATGTCTCAACTACTGATTCTATAAAATATTGAAGCATTCCTGCTGAAAAAATAACGCACAAATTCAGAAGTGAAACAAGAACTGAAAGCAAAATTACCAAAGCAATTTGGCAAGCAGAATCCTTGTGCGACACAAAAGCTACTTGAACTAGCTAGAAGAACCAGTTCCATATGTTATCTTTTGAGTCTAGTTGTTTGTAGTAGGTGATTACATATTGTATCTTTCAGATTTATCAAGAAGAAATTGTAATAGGTACACACTGTTCAAGTTAGAGGTAACTTGAAGTTTGTCGCAAATAGCTAGAGGCTAGTTTGCCACAAAGGGATTAGAGTTAGTCCTTAGGTTTACAAACGAGTTTATTTTATAAATGTTGTTTGGCTCATTGACATAGTGAAGAGTTTGGAAAAATCCTACTGGGAAGTAGGTCGTGATTTTTTCACCTTGAGCCAGGTGTTTTTTCACGTAAAAATTGTTGTGTTCTTTAGATTTTACAATTACTTTTCTGCAAACTGTGGAAGTTGGAACACCAAGAAGAACCAGGTTCTTCTATAATGACAGCACTCGAAAATTGGACATCACACAAATCACCCCCCCCCCCCTTTTTGTGTGGTATTGACGCATAAAACATCAGTATTTTTCCTCCCAAAGTTAAGGTGTCTCGCCAAACTTTTAGTAAGAAAAAATACTTTTAAGTAGAAGCAGAAGCAGTTTTTACGAAGCAAAAAAAGTGTTTCTTGTGATAAGTACTTTTTTAAAAAGTACTTTTGAGAAAAATACAATTCGCAACACTTTTAAAAGCTTGGTCAAACGTTAATTGTTGCTCTATAGTGTTTTTCAAATTAATTAACCAACAACAAATTGCTTTTCATCAAAAATACTTTTTTGAAAAATACTTTTCAAAATAAGATAATTTCAAAAGCTTGGCCAAACATGCTATAAAAAGTTAATTCGGAATGCATTGCAACGAATAAGCAAGGTATTGCTAGTACAAATTGCTTTATCATACATATACATCTTGAAAATAATGTATTACTTCAAAAGGAAGGGTCTCTCATTGATTAAAAGTAACATTTTTTCAGCAAATAAAAAGCATCATCCGACTAGTGAAATTTCTATTATATAGAAAAGGAAAGATGGTCGATCACGGCATATATGTCATTTCAGGAAAAAACTCCTGCATTATTTGTAATTCTTAAATGCAAAGTGTCATTGATACACGTGAACCGCACATTCCCATAACCACAACTCTCCTTTAAATGCACTTTGCATGTGTTGATTAGGCTCCTTTCCAACCTTTTTCTCATTTTGGAAATTATTAATTTTGTTTTATTCAAATAGAAGTTCCATAGAGAAAGTAAAATTAATTTTTAAATAATCCAACAACAACAAAAAAAAGTATCGATATTTACAAGATTTTTATCTTTACTCATACTATCTTAAAGCAGATTAAAAATAAAAATTAAATGATTTTCATCTATCCATACTATTTGAAGGCGATTTCAAACTAAATATTTTCATATTCAAAAGTAATTTTAAGAAATATAGCTTGTTAAACCTCAAAAGTTAATTTAAGTAATGAGATTTGTTCCTGCTGTACTAGGAAACTATATCTTATATACTTAATTGATGTGACAATTTAATCTATATGGTTTGAACTCTATTCTTCCATGAAAAGTTTTCAACTATCAATAGATTGTTTTAAACATTATTTGTTATAATTTTTATATTATTTTATTATGAAAATGAACACATGATAATTCCATAAAAAATAATAATATTTCTCCCATCTCCTTAAATCGAGGAAAACATAAAAATCTATATATTTAATATATAATTCTATCAGATGTTTATTATTTTATCACCAGTTAACATCAATTTAAACGAGTTATAATAAAATATAATTTGAACTACTATATTGAATTACTACAATTTATATCATGTTCATATTTATTTTAGTGCATATTATATCTCTTTTTTTGAAGTAGTAAATTGCCTCATTAAGAATACAAAATTAAGAATTTCTCTTAATTTTGTTGTATACAAGATATAAATTCATAATTTTTTTCATCTTTTATCGTATTGCAAATAATGATGTTGTTCATTTAAACTTTCATCAAGTAGTTGATTATTTCTACTGTTGAAATACTTGCGAGACCAATTTGGATGTATTCCAGATTAGTTTACAGACAGATTGGTATGCTTTTTATTCTAGAAAATTATTAATATAGATGACACTTGTAGATTTTTAATGTATTCTCATGTAAAATATTCGAATATAGTGGAAAAATAATATCATGGAAAAATACATATGTTATCCCCTCTGAACTATGGATCAAATCCCTATTACACACAATCTGACCACGAAAATTATCTGACACGCTCAACCTTTCCAAAATGTGTCTAATACACACCTATTTTTCTACGTGGCTCGCGCGCGCTTAACAAGAAAAAATGAGCACGTAAAACCTGTAAATATTTTTGAAATTCATATTTTAGTGCCACGTGTAAAAATAATAGTAATATTTTCCTTATTTTCAATTTTATCAAATTAAAAAAGCTTCTAAGCATCTGTTTTATTTCGATCTTCCCCAAACTACCAGGAACACCTCCCCCCTCCTCTCCGGTCTTTCCCAAAATTCCTTCCTGTTTCGTTCTTTCTCTATCATTTATAAAATCCACCAAAACTCATGATGAATTATTTGACGAAGGTACTCTAAATTTTCCTTAAAATTGCCTTCCAAATTTCTCGTGCTTCATTTTCTATCATTAAAACCCGCCTAAATATTTAATCTTTATATAAATAATCTTTTGTATTTCATAAGAATTGACTGAAATGATAAAATCACCAACTCAGTTTATGTCATATAAGGGAGGATTTGAGATTTTATTCACACTGAAGTTGTTTAATTCATGAAAAGGAGATTTGTTTAATTCATTAAAATGAAAAACTGACTTTGATTTGCTTTATTTAATTGTGGCATGAGATCTGAAAATGGAGGAGGAAAATGGGAACAGAGGAATTGCAATTTTAGTTCCATCTCTTTCATTCTTGGTCTTGGGTTTGTTATAAAAATTGAATATGCGTGAAGGTTAAGAAGCAATGGTAATGATTTTTTTCTGGTGGTGTCAATTGTGGCGGAAGACAAAAGAAGATGGAGATATTAGAGGATTTTTTTAAATTGGGGGTTTAAAAGTAATTTAAATATTTTCTCTTAAAAAAATAATAATGACACATGTCATGGTCTTATTGGTGCGTGACATTCCACATATTTTTTTAAAACTTGTAAAAAAAAAGGTGTGTATTAGACACACGCCGAAAATATTGAGTGTGTAAGATAATTTTTGTGCTCAGAAAGTGTGTAACATGAGCATAATTCAGGGGGTAACTTATGTATTTTGCTTGATACATTGATATCAAATTTTCAATTTGATGTTTGTGTTTGACATCGACTGGAGGTTAAAATGAGTATTATAGCACGAAATATTTTTTATGTTAATTGGAACAACTTAATAAGTTATAATTTATAGTTTAATTTTATGTAAATTATTAAAAATAAATTAATTGTAAACTGTGATCCCCAATACAATTCTCTATACATGACTAACTGAATATAATAATGATTATTTATTTATCAAAAAATTAATTAAAAACCAACAAACACTAATTTTAATAAAATTATAATGTTAGATCCGCAAACGGGCCTTTAGTCATCTAGCAGTAAAAAGGAAATAGAAGAGTTGGACTCATGCGCACGACATTTTGGACCGAAAGGCCCAAGTGGTCTGTTGCCCCATTCTCCGCCCAAGTTATTAGAATGGCCTAATACGAGAAGTTCCCTTTGAATGTTGGCACACCCAAAATAACTATTGACTTTGTCTACTGATTGTTGGTTCTATTTCATACGTAAAACTTGAATTCCAAATGCATCTAATGATTTATAATGACTCTGATGGAGACATGTAATTTGCAAAGACGAAACTTGTTACCTTTATTTCAAAAAGAATGAAGACTATGGGTATTATTAAGCGTTTGTCCTAAGATGGTTACCATACACTAGAACATAAATAAATTATTTTAATGTGATAAGAAATTGCTTTTAATTTTATTATTGTAGTGGACAAATTTCAGTTCTATCAATGCTCATCTAGCTAATTTTTGTAAAACTTCTAAATAATCCAATAGAAATAGGAGATCTTTTGAAGCATTGAACTATGTAATATGTTAGTGCTTCACGTTGCTATGAGGTTAGTCTCATCTCATTCTAGTGGTTCAACTAATAATCAATGTACAAAACTCAAAATCTTATTGTGTTACTTGGAAGAAAAAAAAGATTTTGTTACTTATCCTCCAGCTATGATATGAATTTCAGTGTGTAACATGGTTTTGGTCATGAATTTGCTGGCTAATTTGGTTGAAGGCTATTTTTGTGGTTCAATCACGGATCTGTTTATAATTGCGACTGTTATCATCAATTGAACCCGAACTAAAATTTATAACTCTATCTTCAACCACACGCCCCAAAGATATAGAATTCTTCTTCTTCACTTTTCTTTACAATATTACAATACTTTGTCTATTTTCTTAGTTCCACATCATGAGAACAACTATAATAATTATTACTTATTAGTTAAGTGTAGTGGGGCTCTTTATTGGGACCAATAACAGCTTCTAAAATCACCAAGAAAATGAAAATCATCAAGTTGTGAATAACATGTCCTCATTTGGTACTTCATTTGTTCTTTCTAGTTGAAAATTTTACAAGGATGCTTTTTAAGGAAGCTAGAGAAGCAATGAATATTTTTGATAAAAATGACATCAAGCCACTTTTAAAAGACTGTTTTATAGAAATTAACCAAGTGTCTTGAATTTCAGTTTTTAGTTCAAGTTTTCGGGTTAAAATATTTTGGATTGTTGCTTTTTAATTTAAATTTTCACGACAAAATAAGTAAGGACAAAACTAACCATTTGTTGTTGCATTGAGATATCTTTTCTAAGTATACATAGTACTTAACCCATCAAACTATTGGTCGTTCGTTTTTTTTTATCTATGTCGAACTTAAAATTACGAGAGAACAATTTTGTGTAGCTTCTAAATATGCAAAGTTGTAGTTTAAAATTTTGAAGTGATCCAATTTCATATTTCTCAAAGGTTTTGAATCTACTTATGGGAGCAAAAAAGTGCAGTATTTTTTCAGGATGCACATAGTTTCTAACGCCTTTCATTTAATGTGCTATTAAAATATACGGTACAACATAAAGTATTATTATTCTGTGTTGTTTTAACTTGCTAATAAAAGACTAACATTTTAAATCAACTTCCTAATCATTGGGTCTTGTAAAGTTAATTTCAAATTCGGAAGTGTTATAAGAAGGTAAGGAAAGAGGCTAAATTAGCGGTTATGGCGGCTAAGATTGCGGTGTTTAGGCGTCTATACGAGGAACTCGGGAGCAAAGGTGGAGACAAGAAGTCGTACCGATTGACCAAGGTGAGGGAGAGGAAGGCATGTGACTTGGACCAAGGTGAAGTTCATCAAAGGAGAGGACAGTAAAACATTGATTGACGAAGCACATATTAGACGCAGATGATAGACGTACTTCTATAGACTGTTGAACGAGGAGAGGGACAAAAGTATTGTGTTGGGTGAGTTGGAGCACTTCGAGAGTCGGCGGGATTTTAGGTATTGTAGGCGTATTAAGATGGAGGAGGTGGAAGGGTCTACGCGCAAGGTAAACAGGGGCAGAGCGACGGGACCAGACAAAATCCAAGTGGAATTTTGAAAGAATGTGGGCCAAAAAGGCCTGGAATAGCTCACTGGTTGTTTAATGTCATTTTTAAGTCGAAAAGGATGCCTAAAGAATGGAGGTGGAGTACGATAGTTCCATTGTATAAGAACACAGATGATATCGAAAATTACGACAATCATAGGGATTGTTGAGCCACGCTATGAAGATGTGGGGGAGGATGGTGGAAGTCAGGATGAGGAGGAACGTGTTTATTTCTGAGAACCAATTCGGATTCATGCCGGGGTGCTCAACTACGGAAGTTATTATCCGGTGAGGAGATTAGTGGAGTAGTATATGGGAAAAAAAGACTTGCATATAGTGTTTATCGACCTTGAAAAAACGTATGAGAAAGTGTCGAGGAAAGTTTTGTAGAGGTGTTTGGAGGTTAGCGGCATTCCGGTAGCGTACATTAGGGTGATTAAGAATATGTACAATGTTGCTAAGACTCGGGTGAGGATTGTGGGAGGAGACTCGGAGCACTTTCCAGTTGTCATAGAGCTGCACCAGGGATCGGCTCTTAGCCCGTTTTTATTTGTCTTGACAATGGACGTGCTGACGCGGCACATACAAGGTGAAGTGCATGGTGCATGCTATATGCCGATGATATAGTGTTCATCGACGAGATGCGAAGCGGGGTTAATATAAGGTTGGAGGTTTGGAGGCAGACCTTAGAGTCTTAAGGTTTCAATTTGAGTAGGGCTAAAATAGAATACTTAGAGTGCAAATTCATTGATGGGGCTCATGAACACACACAAATGTGGAGCTTGATACTCAAGTTATCCCCAAGAAAGGTAGTTTCAAGTATCTTGGGTCTGTTATCTAGGGTAATGGGGAGATTAAAAGGATGTCGCACATCGTATTGGAGCGAGAAAGATGAAATGGAGGCTTGCTTCTTGCGTTTTATGTGATAGGAATGTGCCGCCAAGACTTAAAGGTGAATTTTACAAAGTGGTGGTTTGACCAACCATGTTATACGGGGCGGAGTTGTCATGCCCCGAACATGGGACTGGACGTAACACGGTACCCGGTGCCTGAAACAGCATACTGAATGCGGAAGGTAAACTAACACATGCTGATATACTGAAAATCTGAATGGTAAAAATCAAAGTGCGGAAACACTAATATAATTTTGAATTATATATGTAGCCAACATTGGTTAACATAAAACAGCATGTGACTTTGTCTAACCGTTACTCTAATATATAAAGCCTCTAATGAAGTACTGAAAACACTGACTGTCTGAAAATACTGAAGACTGTAAGGTAATGATAATGCCCCGAAAGAACTGCGGATCACCAAATAGCTGGTACGAGAATCTTAGTCTCTGAAACGTCATCCTGTAAATCATTACCTGCATCGTGAGATGCAGGCCCCGGGAAAAAAAGATGTCAGTACATTTGAATTGCACTGGTATGTAAAGCAACTGAAAAAAAGAACTATAAATATTGAAACTGAAACTGAGTTGATAACTGAGAACAGATAACTGTTGAAACTGAAATGATAACTGATAACTGATAACTAAGATGGTAATTGATAACTGAACAAAGGAAGTAAGGATATGAACACTCTCTCTTCTGAATGATGAACCACCTGTTTATCTGAATAAACTACGACCTCGGGCCCAATATATATTTTGTACAAGAGACGGCCTTAGGCCCAAGTATATGTATACATAAACTACAGCCTCGGGCCCAAGCATGCATAAAGCATAAACTACAGCCTCGGGCCCAAGCATGCATAAAGCATAAACTACAGCCTCATGCCCAAACATGCATAAAACATAAGCTGCGACCTCAAGCCTAAATACAAGTGTTCAACATTCAGGGATTTAAATTCAGGAACTGAGAATCATATTGCAATATGTGATGCTGAAACATTGAATCATATTGAGCATGATACTGAAATACTGAATAGGACTAGACTGAGACATGTATTCTTGAACTGATTATGAAAACTGAAACTTTAATTGTTTATAACATGCTGAGTAATCTAGACTGAGACTCATGGGCATCAAACCCAAGTCTATATTGATTACGCACTAAGCTTACAACATTCAGAATGAAAGTCATGAATGAGTTATGAAGTTAGAGAATAGAAGTTCTGCAACTATTCAAGGAACTAGGCTTAACTATATTTCTAAGGTAATTAGTAACGTCGTAAAAGAAACATAGTGTAGGGAGAATCACTAACATTCCCAAACATAAAGAGTCAGCCTCACGTACCTTAATTTCCTACTCTTGAGCGCAATAAAACATTTGCCAGCCCTTCCAACTTTAATCTATAACAATACAATTCAAATGGATTTCCTATTAGCAATAATACTCATATTTTGGTGACTTAGGCACTTTATCAAATACTTGGTGTGTATAAAGCTTCATATACCTCATTAATGGTGTTTGTACACCCAGCAAGCCACTCTCTTGCTCCTAGATAAATTCTAATCTTGATCATCCATAAGATAAATAACACGCTTAATCAATAATCAACAATCAACAACCCAAACCTATAATAATTCAAACCCAGCTCATATCTTATGAATTCAGAGTCTATAATCATCAATCCAATGCCATAATCAATTAGAGGATGCATATATTACCTTTTGACGTTCACTTCTCTTGAATTCGAGTTTTAGGATTTCTTCTCTGAGCAATGATGTCCCAATCAAATATCTAATAATTTGAAGGGTTTACGCACATTCATAAGGTGTTGGAGGATTAAAATTAATTTAGAATCACCACTAGAACTTACCTTAGATGATGGAGGGATCTTTGAGAAGTTAAGTTCTTGACAACTTTTCTTTCTAAAGCAAGTTTTTGTGTTTTGGGTGTGGGGGACGAAGTAGGGATTTTAAAATGATCCTCCGGGTGCGCTCCCATGCAGATAAAGGCCCAACCGCCACCTGAACATGCAATAGAGCAGTAGCACTGCCACAAGTGCGCAACCGTGCACGGGACCATCTAGGCGCGCATACTGCACATTGTCCAGTAAAACACACATAAATTTTTTTAGAAATTCGTCCGTGCTACACAATATATCGTTAGAAATCTATTTTAAAGAGATACAACTTTCATGTTTTACGTTTTCCCAAATTTTCAACAGATTTTTACGAAATTCTGCTAGAAGACAAACCTTCCATAAACTTAGTCGAATTTATCGAATCGTATGCACCTCGCTCCTCCTCTTGATTCCAAAATAACTATTTCGACCCATACTCATCCCGATAGGACTTTATATGTCTAAGATATTACATTAACACTCATTTAACACACCTAGTCCAAATTTACAGAGTGTTACAAAAATGTTGGCCAATCAAGAACTCACATGTGCAGAAGATGAAAGTAGCAGAAATGAAGATGTTGAGATGGATGAGTGGGTATACCAGTAGACACAAGATTATGAATGAAATTATTCTGACAACGTGGGATTAGCCTCAATAGAGTACAATATGCGGGAATCGACACAGAGATGGTTTGGGTACGTAAAAATGGGAAACATTGATGCTCATGTGAAGATATGTGAGAGGTTGTCGTGTCGGGTTTGAGAAGAGGTCGAGGTAGGACAAGGAAGTACTAGGGAGAGGTGATTAGACACGATATGACGGGACTTCAGCTTACTTAGGACATGACCCTTTATAGAAATGTGTGGACGTCGAAGATTAAGATAGAAGGTAAGTAGGTGGTTGTAAGTTTCTCCTTTTCTTACAAGTTACCCATGTCCCTGCATATTTTTAAGTCGATCTTTATTACGTCATATGATCTAGATTCTAGATCCCGTTTGGATTAGCTAATTGTAAATAGCTAATAAGCTTGAAGTGCTGAAAAATATTTTTAAGTGCTGAAGTTGATTTTTTAAATAAGAATTTACGTGTTTGGATAGACGTGCTGAAACTGATAATAAGCAGTTGATGTGTTTGGTATAAAAAAGTTGATAAGTAATTCTTTTATTAAAAAATCAAAAAGGTATTTTTTTGTAAAGGAAAAGATGAACAACAAATATGAAATGAAAAGAAAGTTAAAAAATTTATTTTGAAAAAATAATTTGTGAATTAAAAAAATATTATTAAGGATAAACTAGTAAAGGCCTTAGTCAAACTAAAAGTACTTATAAGCTAAAAAATCATAAGTTGAGGGTGATCAACTTATGACGTATGACTGATTTTAGCTTATAAGCAATTTGGCTATTTGCCAAACGCGTAGATAAAGCAAAAAGTGCTTATAATCCAGTTTGACCAGCTTATAAGATTAGCCAAACACCCTCCTAGTTCGCTTCTATTATCGTAGTTCCTATTGTTAGTATTTAGTACTACTTATCCCTTCCCCCCCCCCCCCCCCCCCCCCTTTCTCTCTCTTCTTTTCCTCCTTCTCCTCCTCCTCCTCACTTCTGTCTAAGGCGAGGGTCTATCGAAAACAACCTCTCTACCTTCACTAGGTAGGAATAAGGTCTGTACACACACTACTCTTCCCAAACCCATTTATGGGAATATACTGGGTTTGTTGTTATTGTTGTTGTTATTTTAGATTTAATTTATGAAATTTCAACTATAAATCCTTCTTTTATATAGGCTGAATATATATATGGCCCCTTAAACTTGTCCAAAATTTTCACTTGGACACCCAAGCTAAGCCTTATTCCTATTAAACACTTAATCTCTATGAAAAATGTACCAATTGAACACAAATTTGACAACTCTAAATAAACTAGAGTGTGTGAATATCACTTGCCAATAACATGGCAAATCAAACCAATGAAAAATTGACACGTCAACGAAGAAAAGAAAGTGTCAATGTCCGATCCTTTTTTAAAAATAAAAAAGAAGAGCAACATTGATCGATGGTCGGCGGTGGAAACACTTTAGCCTGTCTTCTTCCTTCTTCCTCTTTACGTCGAGAACATATTAAAGACAATAGGATGGTGGAAGGTTGTAAATTTCTGGGGGTTACAATGTAGCAGCCGGCAACAGAGTCGGTGGTGGAGAGCTAACTGGTGGCGGTGAAGCAGCAAGGATAATGATTATTGGAGGAGCGAAATTGGAGGCAGAAGAAGGAGCTTATATTCAAATGGTGTTTGGATTTCTCCAAAAGAATGGTGGTTTAGGATTGTTGAAATGGCATCCCTTTAATGTTGATAGCTAAACATTTCACGGTATGGTTGGAATTCATTTTTAACGTACTGCATTTAAATTCATTCAGTGCGTCATTAGTATTATGTCTAAAAAACTTCCAACCTTCAACATTTCTCTAAATTAAAGTTTGGTGGCAGCGGCAGTGATGGTATGAATGGAGAAAAGAGGAAACAAAAAGAATGAATATGGTGGTAAAAGTGGTGGGAGTAAACGAGAGCAAAAGGGCAAGGAAAAGAGGTGGTACGTTCCGACAAGACAGAAGTATGGAGGAGGGTGGTGGTATATGATGATGGAGATCTAGGAGGGGAGAGATAGGAGGAAGGAGAGCGTAAAAAGAAAATATGGCCTCTCACACTCTTAAAGAATGTGTCTTACGCTCACAGTTCCATGTTGCTGAATTGGGTGTAATAGGTACACTTGAGCTTGGATTAAATGTTCAATAGGAACAAGGCGTAAGTTCAAGTGTCTCTGTGAAAAATTTGTACAAGTTTAATGGTCTCTTTATGTATTCTGCCTTTTATATAACCATCAGGTATTTAGAACTTATTCATGGATGAATTTATATTAGGGCATGGGATTCGTTTAAGAAAGATGTTCTCTACTGAAATTTCTCCCCTCCCAGACATGATTTTTTCATTTTTAAGCTCGAACACATATTTTGATTAACGCTAGATTGATCTTATCCGTCTCAAAAAGGTCAAAATATTGCTTTAACATATATTTAGGAAAACAGATAAGCATCACATAACGCTGAATCCGTTAGCTCCGTTCTAACGGCCCCAGATTTCGCAGTCCACATAAAATTATGCAAATTATAATTTTCATAGTCAGACGAAACGTGCATTCCGATACTGGTACGACGTGCAAAATATTTTGTACTTTCTCCCCAAAAATTCGACCAATTCTTGAATTTTGATCCACAGGCAAAATCCCCACCCCACCCCTCCCAGCACCCAAAGGGGCAAAAATCCCGCTTTTGCTTTAGCTGGTTCTTTTTGGCCACGCCCCTACTCACACACCTAAGCCTCACCTGTATTAGAACTTAGAAGGTTCAGTAATATTAGTGTTTGTTAATTTCCACAAAACCCTACACCAGAAACTTCTTTTATTTATCAGTTCTTGGTCAATAGATGCATCTTCCCCATTAATCAGGTACTTTTTCATATACCCTTTTCATTTTGGGGATAATGTGTAGAAATTAATGGGTTTCTATCTGTGTGTGTATTTGGTGGCATTTGGGTCTTTGTATTTTTCTTCTTTTCTTTGTTTTTTGTGTTTTTTGATACTTGGGTCTTGCATTTCTATGGATAGTATCATCTTAAATTTGATAACCTGTTAAGTGTGTGCAAAATAAATGGGGTTTTGGGTACCTGTGTGTTTTTGTGCATTTAGCAGTCAAAATCAGCTTAACGAGAAATTTTTCTTCTAATACTTTTATTTATATTGGCATAATATTAGCATCAGATGAGTTTAAACAGAGGAACATGGTTAGTGAGGATTCATATGGCTGACCCGTCTTTTTTGGGACTGAGCAAAGTAGTTATTGTTGATGTTGTGTCTTTGTACTGGCGTTTATTCATTTCAATGCATATTTTTGTGTTTGATCATGGAAGTAAAACAAGGGAAAGTAACAAGGGAGAAATTGTATTAAGCAGGATCAGGCTGCTCCCTGTCTCCACCTATTAGCTGTTTACGCCGTTCTGGCCATTTTTGGTGATTGAATCTGTGAGTTTGTATGACAGATCTGTGGGTTTAGTTTTGTTGTATTATGGGAAGTCAAAGATAGCTAGAGTTGCTGGATAATTGAATTGTGATTTTGAATGCACCTATACCTCAATGAGCCATTTGATATCCTACATGACCAATGAGGTCAAAATTATCTGGAAGGAGGAAATTCAAAAGAGATGGTCATGCATGTTTAGTGTCTTATTTGCTTCCTCAAGTGAAGGGCATATGCCAATTTCAATTAGTTATAATAGGCAGCGTATGCTGGTAACATCCTTGCGGATGTCATACTTTACGTCTTATATATTCGAGGTTGACTTCTATTTTATTTGAAAGAGTACAACTTATCTCACAAGCAGGAATCAATATCCGGCCATGTGAAAATGGTGTTTTTGGTGTTTACCGTTTTGCTTGTTAAAACTTTTGAATGTCAAACCATCATCCAGTATTTAACCTGGTCCTCATTAGGCTCGAAAGCAACTTCAAATTATCTTTTTAGTGGCTACCTTAATACTTTTAACTCTCAGCCATGGTCTGTTGAAAACTGCTTGTTGTGCATTTATCTGGTTTTCTGGCAGTTCTGGATCATGTTTAAGAGTATGAGTTAGCAGACTATCATGTGACGGAGGACAAGTAAATGGATAGTTGCATTATAGGGTTAGGTTAATCATCAAATTCAAAAGTAAATGATGTCAAACTTATCATTTGCCCTGCCCTCGTGCAGAAAAGCTGGCATATCTTTCACTCTTTCTCTTGTCACCTTTACGGATTTGCCTCATTAAGATCTTAGCTTTCCTCATCTGACCAAAGAAGACTTTGATACATTGACAATTTCCTTGTATCGGTGCCATTCTGAATTTGCTATAATCTTCTAGTTTTTACATTCATTTGATGGCTCTGATAGGCTTACTGCATCTTTTACATGGAAAAGCTGACTCGGGAATTATGTCGTCCATTTCACATTTTCACTTCAGATCTTCTATCCTATATTGTCTGTGAGTGTATGTATATTGTGTGACTTACACATTGCTGTGTTATTCTAGGTTGGAATATTACTCTGCCTTAAAACAAAATGTTTAGTTCTTGTCCATTACAATTGTCTTAGTATTAATTAGCCATTTTAAGTGAAAGGATCCAAGTCTGAGATTTTTCTTCATCGGGTGCAATAATGACATTAGAACTAGTACTCTTTCTGTCAGTTCACAGGGTAAACAGGAGAAGTGAAAGTGTGCCTTCAACATTCCCAGGGGAAGAAAGACACCATGGAATATTACACCTCCTCTGCTGATTTAAATAAATCTTTCTCTCTTCTCTTCGGATTTTTTCTGATGAATAATAGTCGCCCTTTTTCCTTGGGTGGCTTTCTCCATAACCAGCTTACCTCTCCCGCCTTAAAAACTTATTTTCTTGAATTGAATTCCTTTCCTGTGTTACTTTTTTTTCAAAATGTTCAATTAATAATGGACATCCCAATCCACCACCAAGAGGTTGGAAGTGGCCTACAACTTCTACTCTTCTACAAAACATCAACCTTCTCTTTAGTTCTTGTTTTCTGCCTTCTTTGCTTTACCCATAGAAACTTTTAGGGGTCGTTTGGTGGGAAACAAGTTATCCCAAGATAATTATCCCGGGATTGTTATCCCACCCTCCCATAGGGATAAAAAATAACACTATAATCCCGGGATTAGTTATACTGGGATTTTTTCCCAACCAAACGTGGGATAAACTCATCTCAAATTTAATCCAGGGATTAATTATCCCTTATCCCTCGTACCAAACGTGCCCTTAGGGGTCGTTTGGTACGCGGACTAAATTATCCCGGAATTATAATCCTGTGATTATAATTCCGGGACTAATTTATCCCACATGGGAGGTGGAATGATATAATACTAAGTTTGATGGGATACGGCGGGATAAGGTGATATATCCTGTATTAATATTGGGATTAAATTTATACAATGTTCGGTTGACGGTATAAATTTATCCACCGTCAACCGAACATGGTATAAATTTAATCCCACACCTTATCCCGCGTGCCAAACGACCCAGCGTGAACTATTGATTCATGCTGTATACCGATTTTCAATGAACCAAGTGAATGTAAGATTTTAAGATTCTGAGTGCAAAATTTTGAGCAGCGTGTTCCACACATACAACTTATTTACACGAGCAAGCATGCAATAGGTTACTGTAATTGCAATGTCAGTGGATGTTTACAAGAGCTGATTCTGTTTGTACTCTAATTAACTAGTTCTTTCCTTATTATTTTGCTTCTTCTGGATAATAAGTACTGTGATTTTTGTTGCATTTTCTTTCAGAATATTTCCTGTGAGGTCCTACTGTCATTGTACCGTCTACTATAGTCAGATTCATGAAGGTGTGGCACCAGTACTTGATGTGAAGGTATTTATGCTAATAGAATTGCATGATTGCAGTTGCCTTTCCTTTTGTAAACTGGGAATTTGTTGCTTGTTCTACACTCCAGCACTTATTCTTCTGGGAATCTTGTTGCTTGTTCTACACTCTGGTACTTATTCTTCTGGTATATTTTAGAAAAAAAGGAAATAAAGTACACATGTGAACCACACTAGCAAGAACACTTTAATTTTATATATCAACTTATACGTTTTATAGAAAATTGCTTCCTCCTTTAAATAACTTGTTCTTTATCAAAGGGAAAAAGCCCTACCCTTCGCTCAAAGTCTGATCGAGCTCCACATAGTTTTGCCATTATAGACTTTGCATTTCTGCCTTTTAATAACTAAAGTGTTTGCAATATTATAAATAAACATGACTCTGGAAATCCCCTCATGTTGGCGATAATCAGAGTTCAACAGATACCAGACTTGACTTTATCTTGACAGCTTACTTTTGGATTTTCTGGATATTTTTCCCTATCAAATATCTGTGTTAGACTTGTTTGTTTAGCTGCAAATTTCTTGCGGTTATAAAGTGTTGTACTTTTCAATTAGCCTATAAGCACTAGATTTGAGTGGTCAGAAAACTGTGCTTCTCGTGGCATAAATTGACTGCTGCATTTCCTATATAGGCTTACTTTGATGGTCTGCAGCTTCTCCATCTTCCACTTTAGTGACACTGAGAATGAAACCAAGAACTAATGTGGGGCCAAGGTCCCAGAGGTCCAAAGGTGTTCAGAGTGAGGGGCCAAACTGGGTCATAATTGCAGGTAGTGCGTTATTAAGTACATTATCTGTTCGCTTAGGCTACAAACTGAAGCAGGTGCTTGACTCGAGACAGCAGAACAAGACTACCAGCAATTTAAAAGGTTGTATATTGTGTAAAGAAAATTGGTTTGTCTTGTGAAATTATTCTGTCCTCTTATATATGGGAAGTGGCTTAAAATGCAGGAAACGAAAAACCTCCTGATGGAAGGAAGTTAGGGAATGGTCATTTGCAGTCAAGTACTTATTACTTTGCCCAAGATGATGAGGGCTGCTACAGTTGCAATACAGGTTTGTAAATTCTTGCCATCCCTTTGGAGTTTTATCTTAGAATTTAGGTTGTTCTTTTGAAGTAAAAGCATGCTAGTGATTTGATCTTGGTATCATCCTCTTCCAATGATTCTGTTCAGTTCTTTAACTCTAATTTGAAAACTAGTAAAGTTAATTAGAGTGGTATGCATCAAAACTATCATGCGTAAACAACTCATGCATGTTAATATTGATTTTGTGGTTACTTTCTTACTGGAAAAATTAGACAGGACGTTCTTCACAAATTGGACCTATTTACAGTTATCTTGCTTACTTTTAGAGGTTTATGGTGATGTCAAGTGAAAGATTGAAACATAATGAAGGAAAATTCATGTGATCAATATGATGCTTTCCTTGGTATACATTTTGCGCGTTGGATCAGTTTATATCTTCTATGCTGAGTTTTCTCCAAAAACAGAAGGTTTACCAAATTACTGGTGCAGTTAATGAATATTTGCTATTTTTACAAGACAGGAGCTGGAGGATTAGGGGTTATAAAGCAGCAGTGTAATGGGACTGAGCCTGAAATGGTACTCCCTCTTGTGACTGTTCCCGCCCTCGAATTCAATAAAGAGAATGGTGGGCCTTGGTCAAGCTCTCCTGACCGTCTTGAACTGCCACAGAAACCATTTCATCACTCAAACAGCTCCGAGTCGCCGTGCGTATCAGAATCTGGTTCTGACATATACAGTAAGCGAGAAGTGATACAAAAGTTGAGACTACAGTTAAAGAGAAGGGACGAAACAATATTAGAGATGCAAGAGCAGATTGTAGAGTTGCAGGGTTCTCTCAATACTCAGTTGTCGCATTCTGCCCATCTGCAGTCATTGCTGGACGCTGCGAACAGGGATCTGTTTGATTCGGAGAGAGAGATACAGAGGCTGAGGAAAGCAATTGCAGATCATTGCGTTGGACAAGTTGGTTCTTGCGATAAGTCCCCAACAGTACCTTTATGGCCAGCCGAAGGCCGATATGGTCATACCAATGGTCACACAAATGGTTACCTGGAAGTTGATAGAAATTCGGATACCTCAGAGAAGGGAAGAGGAGGAGATGGGGAAAGGTTCGAAATGCTGAAGCGTGAAAAGGATGAGTTAAAAGAAGTGATTGAAGGGAAGGATTATCTGATCAGGAGCTACAAGGAGCAAACTGCTGAGCTATCAATCAAGGTCAAGGAGCTGCAACAGAGATTGGACGCTCAGCTCCCAAATATTTTGTAGGCATGCGTTAGAGTTGTGTATTCTTTAGTTTGCTTCCATCTTATGTTTCTCATTCCCTTGATTGGTTTTAAGCTTCATGATATGGGAATGCTCTTTTCTCGGGGTTTTTCTTTTTCCTTTTATGTTTCTATTCCTTACCTCCATCTAATCCATTCTGTTTTCTGTTCATAATGTTTTGACGAAACGATTTGAAGAACGTGCGTAGAATTAGTAGATTGAGTTTGAGGATTACTTCCTGTATTGCTGAACATGTAAAAATGGTTCATGTCCATGCATGGAGGGGTTTTATCTGAAGTTATGAAATAGACATTTGCTCAGCAGTTTGATCATATTCTTACCTCCAAAGATGGGAAACACTGTAATATTTTGAGCTATTGGTGGTCCTAAATCTCTGTACGGCTAAATTAGAGATCATAATAAGATGAAGAAACGATTTCTTTTAAAAGTAATTAGATTTAGAATGTCATTGAGCTATAGTGCCATACACTTTTTAAATTCAACTTATTTGGATAGTTGTTACATATGTATTATATTATATTGTACCGTATTGTTTTGATGAATACTATATTTGGATAGATTGTATCGTTTGTTAATGTTTCATGATGTCATACGCCAGCAATATGAAGAATAAACTTGTAATATTACAAAAAAGATAAGGTACATGATAAAATTATTATATATAAAAGTATGGTATATGATAAAATATGATTATTTGATAATTAGGAAGGGCAAGATGAGAGAAAAAAATAAGGTAATGACATGATCACACCAAATCGCTCGTTACATAAAATAACATGTATCATCATTATGTAATAACGAATTTAACGATACGATAGAATAAAATTTAAGTAACAATCAAAATAAATATCATATTTAACAATATAATACAATACAATCGGCAATAACTATCCAAACAAGCTGTTATGCGCACAAGCGCGAGATGTTTGAGAAAGAAAAAGAAAAGGAAAAGACAAGAGAGAGAAAGAAAAATTATTTAAAAGAAAAGAAAAAGAAAAAAGGGAAATTAAGGCGCCCTCAGTTTCCCGCCAAATCTCAAAGTCGTCCCCCCCCTCCCCCCCCACACACACAAAATCAATCACCGTCCAGCTGCTCTTCTAAACCCTACCTCCTCCTTCGGCAACTTCAATTCCAAAAAAGAAAAAAATTCAGATTAAAGAGTGGAAAAAAGAACAGGGAACGAATAAAAAGTATGAAGGGAGGTACAGTTCAGATCAATTGGCACGACACGAAGCCCGTTTTGTGCCTCGATTTTCACCACCTCTCCGGCATTCTTGCTACTGGTGGCGCCGACTATGATATCAAGGTTAAATTAACTATTTTACTCCTAAATTTTGTCTCTGCATTTGTGTTTCGCACTTTGATTTCTCTTGCATGGTGAATTTTGCTTTTAATTATTTTAGTTGGTTCCTCGGTAATATCGGAATTCTCCTTTGCATTTTCATTCACTAGTTTACACTTTTAAATTCGAGCTATAAAAACCTTTAAAGCTCAAAGGAAACTAAAGCAACAGTAAAGGGAAATGAAGGAACAAAGAGGGTGAAAAATGGTGGGGAAAAAAAGGAACAAAGAGGGGAAATTCATCAAAAAGAAGGGGAAAGAGAAGCAAAGAAGCAGTTAGAAGAAAGAAGAAGAGGAAATAAGGAAGAGAGATAGAGAAATTTAGGGAGAAGGGTATTGCATTTCCCTTCATTCATTTGAGTCGTCAAATCTAAATCTCCAAACACCTAGTTATCATACAAGTAATAAAAGTAGTTTTGCCTGTTTTGGCCAAGCATTCCAGTGCACGCCACGTCCCTTGGGCGCGTGGTAATGCAAGTTAATGCTGTGAGTATCCGAGATAACATCACCTGAAGGTGGAAGATATAGAAAGAAAATGAAATGTAAGTGATCACCCAATAAATGCCATTTCCAAGGGTTGGAGCTTCAGCTACAGATTGTAGAATCATCTTCTTTGCAGGATCACGTGGAAAATGGGGATAGGCATTTGATGCAATATTCTTAGCATGTGATATTCTTACCTATTGAGTATCATCATTTTGATGAATGCCCACATTAGTCGAATTACACAACTTGTTTATGAAGTTTCGAGTATTGTCTAACGGCCCGGAGTTACTCATCCAGTTAACCAAGCAACTATAATGTTTCTCTTGAGGGAGTTTTATGATCCTTTACACCAGACTCAGAGCTCTTTAATTTGTTGAACTAATCCTTAATAGATAATAGTAGGAGGAGGAACAACGGAACCCAGTGGTAACTGCCCCTTTCACCATAAGTAAGCACAGTGTGGATATGCCTCTCTTAACAACCTTTTATTGAAGCTGCACTAGTAAAAGGAACCAAAGCATCACACCTAAGCAAACGTCCAACCAAATGTGCTTGCAGACAAAATAATATAAGAATGACCGCAACAACCCTTACTACATCATGGCTTATCTTAGTTTGGTCCACCTTTATACCACCAAAAGTTGAAAGAAATGATATAACAGTAGTGGACCTTCCAACAACTATAAGGGTAAAACTTTCGCTCTTCCTGAAGGAATAAGCCACCAGCTATCTTTCTGTTGCAGCAAATGTCACAGGCAAACATGCGGGTCGGGTCGGATATGAGCGGGTCGAAAACGGGTGATGCAAAAAGGACAAATTATCTGACTCGACCCATATTCAATATGAATAGAAAACAAGCTTACCGGCGAATAATATGGATATCCATGGCTTCTTGAATCTGATCATATTTGGGAGAATTCCTAGTCTCCCAAACTTGAGGAACCTCCAATTTGAGTCTTTGCAAATGTTAAAGTTAAACCCATTGGTTATTTTAAGTAGATAATATGGATCTTATCTATATTTGATCCATTTTTAAAAGTTTATTATCCAATCCATTTTTATTGGATAATATGGATGAATAACTATTTTTTTATCCGTTTTTCCACCACTACACGCAGAGATTGCTACATTTAGCTTCTCCTCTAGTTGTGAAATATCTTTACCTCAACATGTTGGTTTCTAAGCATTTTCCTAGGTTTGATAGCTTCTTGATATTTATAATCAGTAGCATAATGGCTGGGCTAAGAGATCCTAACTAATAAGCCTTATCTCCCACATAATCTGTGAATTTATTTTCTTGCTTTCGTATTATTCAACAAATTTCTTTGCGTCTAGTATTTCCCAGCTTGCTCGAGCAATTCCAATAGAGAAGCATAAATATGATCTCCTGGTTCCCTAATGTGCTTGTGTTGAGCACCAAAAATCAGTACTGCATTCCACATTACTTAATTCGTAAAGGCACAATTAGCACCTTCAATCATACAACAATAGGACTATAGGGGTATAAAAACATTTCTTGCACCATGTTGACATATTAACCACTAGTTTCACCAATCAAAAAATCTTAACCAATAGTTTCAAAATTAGCTGATATTTAAAGGACTTCCATATTAACTTTATTGATACCATTTTTATGTGGGATGAAATATGACAACATTGGGTTAAAAAATTTTCAACAGATGTGGGTGATTGATTCTGGTGAAAATGAGAAGAAAGCACCTTCGGTTTCATACCAGACTAGCCTTTCTTACCATAGTTCTGCTGTGAATGCGCTCCGGTTCTCCCCTTCAGGTAAAGTTAGTCATTTGCTCTGTAAAAGATTGTGGTAGCTATTTTTTAATTTTACATTAATTAAAACATTAATTTTACGAGGCAAGAATGCATACATGGTTATCTTCTGTGTTGGAGTTTCCTCTAAAGCTGCAGGTTGTTTCGTGCAATTTATGTGTAAGGTTGTTGTGTGAATGACCTGGCTTTCTTCTCTGTGTTTCTCTATACTTTTGGGAAGCAAAATGTAATAGTGGTTTTTTAGAGGGTCGGCATTTGATATACTTATCTGCTGACCCTACTCTGCAATGGCCTGTGAACTTGGTTCTTTCTTTTTTCTGTTAGTTCCTTTTTTTCTTTCAAATATTGTTGAAATAGACTTGTAGGTTTTCACCTCCTTTCAGAAAGCTGATGGCTTGTTAGCCAGTTTCTTGAACTAATAATTTCTGTGAGATGTACTTTTATCCAGATGACCTCTGTGGTGCTTAGAAGATTAATATTAGAAAGTTCAATTATCAGCTGTTAGATATCCTATTAGATTAAATGATTTTTCTGGAATTTTTGCTATAGATTCAGAAATTCCTGTATTCAGAATCTTTTTGCTGGATATGCATTTGAGCACTCGTTAATTTGAGAACTGGAAAAACAGAGCGGAGTGTGGAACTTCTTTTGCAGTCAGATGTGTTGGATACTGAGTTGTGATGAAGTTCACGAAATCATCAATTACCTTGGACTGTGTAGAGAAGGTTGCTCTTGCTACAAATGAAAACAATAGAAAGAGATGTTTCTGCAAGTATTTTGCAGCATTTGATTCGACATGTAACAGTGTGATGGAGAGTTACAGTGACAATCTTTTGGAGTTTTATTTGACTTACTTCAAAGTCTATGTCATATTACAAGCCCCTCTTTCTTCTCTGGATTGATCATTATGATGAAAAAGTTAAATTTTCTGCTGACTGTGGGTACTTCATTTTTCGTAACTTTTGCAGTTACCAAAAGTTTTCCTATAACTGACCTTCTGATGCGTGTCTCCGTCTGATTTATTTAACTGTTGGATAATATACTTGTACGATCTAGTTAGCCAGAAGACTGATTACCATTTTCTGTAATATGCAGGAGAGCATTTGGCCTCTGGTGCAGATGGTATAGACTTGTCCCTATAAATCCCTCATTTAGTATAGATCAGATAATTTAATGATCTCTTCTGCTGCGTTTTCTTTTCTTCCACTTTTTGATTTAAGTCTCTTTGTATTTTTAAGAGCAACTACTCCTGATGTAGGTGGTGAGCTCATCATCTGGAAGCTTCATTCTTCAGATGGCAGCAAAACGTGGAAAGTCCTAAAGACATTATCGTAAGCCTTTCATTTGGTCCAATTGTCATTTCTTAATTACTAAGCACTCTTAAGAAGAACAAAGATTCACTCTTGGGTTTTTTTGCTTTTTTTTTTAAAGCTGTAAAGGTGGCTTCAGCTCAGCATTTGTCAAGATATATAGTCAATTTTTTGTTATTTCATAATATTCTCATTATCCCGTGTCAAACAGACTTCATGAAATGTTGGTCATAACTTTTCAGCTTTAGTTTTTCTGCAAGGAAGTGCTTTGAAACTGTCAACTGCAATACTCATGGATAAGATATTTCACCTAATGCCTTTGAGTTGCAATAACCAAAGGAGCATAATCCATTGATTTAATGAAATTATTTCTAATTTGATACTAGTACTCATGATTTAACCTTTCTCAGATTTCACCGTAAGGATGTATTGGACTTGGAGTGGTCTACTGATGGTTCTTTTCTAATTTCTGGTTCTGTTGATAATTCATGCATCATATGGGATGTCAACAAAGGTAAGAAATAAATGAGGATCTAACTGAAAGATTTTGTAAGTCAAGATAAATAATCTTTATACTGATAGTCTGCTATTTCGTCATCAGGTTCAGTTCATCAGATATTGGATGCTCATTTGCACTATGTGCAGGGTGTGGCATGGGATCCATTGTCCAAGTATGCTGCCTCACTTAGTTCAGATAGATCTTGCCGGATTTATATCAACAGACCGTCTAAAACAAAAGGAGTTGAGAAGTTGAATTTTGTGTGTCAACATGTCATTATGAAGGTTGAACCACAACAGCCGGATGAGTCCAAGGTCAAATATCATATCAGTTCCTTATTGCCTTCTTCAGTATAAGTTAATGTTACATACATAATAACTTTTGCTCATGCAAATGTGTGCAGTCTACTAAAAATCATCTCTTTCTTGATGAGACACTACCATCTTTCTTCAGAAGATTATCTTGGTCCCCTGATGGTTCCTTTCTGCTTGTGCCTGCAGGTACAACCTTGACATTTTGATAATTCTTTGACTTGTTTCCCGAAAGTTATCTCATCTCTTTCTACATCTTCTCCCCTGCTCCCACCCCCCTCCAAAAAAATAAAGAGAAAGGGAAAGAAAAAGAAAACCATCCTCAGAGACAAAAAGAAAAAGATCTATTAAGCCTTCATGTGTTCCTTTTGTCCTGAACATACTTCTTCGTTCTTACAATGACATGATATTGGTGTCTGTTCAGTCACCGTTGTGAAATATCATATTCTGATATATATATATCCAAACAGTTCCTTCTTTTTTCACCTAATGAATTTTTCAAAATTTCTACACTTTCAGAGTGAGCCAATAATGCAGCATTGCGACCTCCTTTTGTGGTCAAAATATAATAGTAGTAAACCCAAATATTCAGACTAAAATCATCCCATAGCTCTCTATGACTGTCTTGACATTTTTGTAGTGTCAGGTCAATCTCCACATTACAGCTGTTGTAATTCCCATTTAAGCTACATATCTTTGGACTCTTCATTTGCATTTCTTGCAATTTACTGCCTATGGAAGGTAGAACTATACTTGAGATAGAGCTTCTAGAGAAAGAAACTTGGACTTCTTCGGATCTGTTTCTTCATGTGATAGTGCTAGTGTGCAGTGTGGTAGATCAAAGGCGTTCTACCTGTATTCCCTTTTTGTTTATTTTTATCGTTATGATTATCATTTTTGGGGGGGTGGACGAGAACTCTACTTCTCACTTTTCGTTTCAAGCCACATGGGCCTCTCATCTCTTTTTGCGCTTTTAAAAACACTGCATTGGAATTTTGAGGATATAGACGTGTTCTGCTATTTCAGGTTCTTACAAGTTTACACCTGCTTCAGAACCATCGAACACTGCCTATGTGTTTTCCAGAAAAGATCTCTCAAGGCAAGGATTCTTCTCTCTTTGGTACTATATTATTGCTATTAGGGTGACTCCATTATATTCGCTCTAGAAGCTAGATCACAACAGTCTGATACTGTCGTCTCAACTTCCTTGGATATTCACAGGCCAGCTTTAATGCTCCCCGGTGCCAGCAAACCTGTTGTTGCTGTACGCTTTTGCCCCATGACTTTTAGCTTGAGAGGATCAAGCAATTGTAAGTTCTGCTGGATTCTTTTTTGAGTATTGGGTTGTATTCTGCTCTGATACCACAATGATCCTTTTCTAATGACTGCAGCCTCATTCTTCAAGCTCCCATATCGTCTTATTTTTGCTGTGGCTACATTGAATTCTTTGTACATCTATGACACGGAAAGCGTACAACCAATAGCAATCGTAGCTGGTCTTCATTATGCTGCTGTAACAGACATTGCATGGTATTCCTAGCTTCCGTATTCTTTTCCAAATGCAGTCAGCACTTCCATTCTCTCCTATGCAGCATTATAGAAGTTATTTAATTCCCTTCTTTCTTTTGATCTAAATAACAATGCAATGATGTATTTCTTTGACTGTCAAGGTCGGCTACTGGGAAATATCTGGCTTTATCCTCCCAAGATGGTTACTGCACTCTGCTAGAATTTGAGAATGAGGAACTAGGATCCACTTTATGTAGCCCAGGTTTGCTATGTTTCTCCAACTAATGGTTAATGTTTTATCCATGTTATCTTCCTCATCCGGACTAACGATTTTGTTTCTGTTGAAATTGTTTGCAGAGAAAGAAATTGCTGGAGATAATAGAAATATTGAGCAGAAACAAGAGGAAAATGTTCCACAAACTATTAGCAGTGATAAGTCCATGGATATAGATAGTGGAAAAGCAGAAGAGAAAACAGAACTGAAACAAGAACCAATACTATCAACTCCACAAATTCCTAATAAACCTACTAGAAAAAGGATCACACCAATGGCCATTGATTGATTTTGGTAGTTCTCTGAAATTCTAGATTGCTCTTTTTGTTCCATTTCCTTTTTTTTAGGGGCTCGGAAGTGTTGGGAGAAATTTGGACAACTTCTCTTGTATATATGTATACCATTAATATTGTCAGTCAAATCATTTGCTTATTGTTTACTACCAATTATATAAATATAGTCACTTTGACCTATTTTTTATTTTAAGTTAAATTAGATAAGTTTGTCTTCTATAAGCTATAGCTTAAGATTTATATATTTTAGCTAGTTGAATAATCTCAGGATGTTCCAAATATTACAGATACTGACCATTTTGGTGTAACTAATCTGTTAAAAGTATATTAATGGCCAAACAAGAAAAATGACAGTTGTCTTTGCGCCATAAACAGAATTTGGCTAGAGACTATTCTGTTAGTGGAAATTCAATAAAGTACACTTTTCCGATACATATGGGAAAATTATTTCCAAGTTAAAATGTTTAATGTGTATATCTTCTATCTCTGAATGATTAAAGTTTGGACAATAAACTATCATCGTAAGAGTTTACAAAATTCAAACAACATTCAAACTGGACAAGATTGGAAGGGGAAGTGTTACATTTTCCTCTTTTCTGGTTTAACAAGAATAGAATGAACAAAAAAAAGCTCAAGAGATGTCAAACTTCAGATGCAACACTTCTCATCAGTGTAATAAATTTTTGTTCAAATATTACACAATACAAGACAAACATTCTGGGAATGATATACATTTTTTCTCCTTCCCTCTTACAAAATGAATTTAGTGAACAAAAAAGAAAAGATGAAAAAGAAATCAATTTCCCGGTACAAGAGTTTCTTCTCACCATGTAACTATACATTTCTGTTCAAAATAGCTTTTTTGCCGGAATTGCAAAATTGATTGACCTTCATAGAAAAACATAAGCTGGTATGAGTTCCTTTTTATCATACATCAGTCCATGCTGTTGAACCTGCATCAAACAAATTTCGACCTTTACAGTAAACAAGACTAGGTTGAATGTTGAAGAAATGTAACTTAAGCACCAATCCAGATATCTAGAAAAGACAGTTTGCTCTCTTGTCTCAACTCGACAAAACTTTGCCAAACCCAGCCAGGGTTGAAGAAGCAAACATAATTCAGAGTTGAAACTCAGGTCATTTGGTTGCTAGTGCACTAATCAACTTATCGCGATTTTTGGTTTCACTAAGGAAACTACGTGCACCAACTTATGAATAAACTTATAGAAAGGTGTATTTGCACAAATATAAGCAATATGTCAAGGAAGATATGTTGAAAGATGTTCATGTAAAATGGGGATAATGAATGAGAAATATTGGAGCAAAACTGATGTCATGCACTAGCATCACACAAAAGTTCCTTTCACCTATGCTCTCATACTAACTACTTTTTTGGATTTAGCTTGGCGATGTTAAAATCGAAAACATGGCTCTATTTTGCTCTATCTTGGTGATGACTTGACTTCTGAGTACATACTAGCTGTTTGAGTCCACTTAGAATTTAGATTAATTATAATACATCACACAGTGGGAAAAGAGAAATTCTATTGAACTGACCGATTTTTATATGCAAGTATTCAAAACTTACTCTCTTTGTTGATGCAAAGGCGTATGGCGATAGCTAGCATGCAGGTAAGAAAAGACCATTTCGTTCCAAAGATCAGGAACTCCAGGCAGACACCAGTGGCTGCAATCAGAGAGAGATGGATTATCACTCCAAATACCGACATGTGCATCTTTTCTGAACGCGGACATGGGAGTTATGTGTAGCACAGTAACTGGAACTTTCATTCCACGTGCCACCTCTAGCACTGCGTCTGAAAATGAGTTACTCTCCTGACCCTTAGTCTCTGAAAGAGGTTGATTTGTCACATTGCACAACCGCAGAGTTAGATTGCTGATGCAAAACCAATATGTATTTCATTAGTTGCAGAGACATACTCTGTTCGATCTAAAACCAACAAAAATAATGCACTCTGAGAAACTGGACAACAGAAGAAGCAGCAAGCTCTATGACTAATAAACGATCATTTGTTTGATGGTGAAAGAAAAGACATTTGCTGATTTATTATTAAAGCAGAGCTAAAACCATCCAGCTGTATAGAATCCATAGCTATCAACAACAAGTACCTCCAGTGAGATGGTTCAAATGTTCTGAAAAAAACACGTGTCCTGTTAGGGTTAATTTTGGTATCAATCCAGGATGCCCAAGTCTCAAGGGCAGTTCTGAATGCCGTGGGAATTGACATTCCAAGCTTGAGTGTATTATTTAGTTGAAAATAGCATCCCCTGTCAAAACAAGGAACATCGTGAGAACAAGCGACACACAAAAGAAAACAGCTAGTTCTGCATGAAAACTAAGAAGGAATCACAATCACAAATATCCAGCTCATGAAAGTTCCTGGATTTTTGTTTTCTATGTTAGAAATTTTCATTTCTTTTTTCATATCAACTCCTTAAACAACATCAAATTGAACCACTATCTTTCCATAGCGTTTTGTTGCACATCAGATTAAAAACAATATTTGAGTAAGTCAAGGATGAATCAGAAAGGAAATCTTTATTGGTTCTACACTTCTACCTCCTATTTTTATGAAATGAATGTTTTATTTTTCTTAAAGAACACAAACCGTCAAAACAAGTTCAACATCATAATGTTCATCTAATATGATGTCGTTATTATGATTTGTTCTTTGTTGACATCTTTACATATCGACACCACTTACAGAAAATCCTGCCCCCATGTGTGCACATACAAAGAAGGAGGCTTTCTACTTTTTAGGAAGAAAAAAAGCATATATTTCCAAATGTAGGAGTGACAAAACAAAATCGAGACATGTGAGAAGAAAGAGAAAGAACAGGGGGAAAAGAAAAAAGAAAATCAAAAGGGGGAATCCATATATGAAAGGCCCATCCATTCATTAAGGATATTTTAGTTCAATGATTGGCAATTATATGAGATATACTCGTAAAAGGAAAGGAACTTGTGCCAGTAAAAGAACGAGCTGCACTTACACTCCAAAAAGCTTCCCGGGTACCCACCACTGTCCAGAATTGAATGTGAGGACATCTGCATTAATCCACTCGCTGCTGATATCATCAAGCTTGTCCAACTTAAGGGTTGATCTAACTCTCTTTATTCCATATTTGGAAGACCAGTTGTGCTGGACAAGGAATACTGATCGATAAAATTCAACAGTGAAATTGAAGGAACTAAACCTCACTCCCAAAAAGCGAATTACTTTTGTGATCTTATTCCCGTTTACTTCATATACACTTTCCTTATCTTGCACCCCCGTCATTAGCAGGCATATCAAGGACTCCCATTGAGTCCTACTCATTGAGTCTCCTACAAAAACAATTCTCTTATTTCGGAGAATTTCCAACAGATTATGCACATCAAACCTCGGGATTTCACAATTCCTCGGCTTCCACCTCCACTTAAGATAATCATCATTGGTTCTACCATTAGCCAAACAGTTGAATCCTTTCTCCACAAAGGGGCATTCTGAGGCATTGTACAAGGGATAGCTGTTATCGACTACCCATTTTCCATCAAATATGTCACAAAGACTATCCGAACCACTAAGGCCGACATCCTCCTCATGAGATGCTTTTGTAAGATTGGGCAGAACATATAAATACCCTCCTCCAATTGCCAGGAAAAAGGAAACAACAGATCCTAATGCTATAAGCACACAGAAAAGTCTTGAAACCTCGCTTTTCCTACTAAATCTAGGGCTGCTAACGGACTTATCGAACAATCTAGGGCTGCTAACTGTCAATGCCCTTTGTTTATGAGAGAGACTTCTACCGAAAGTACTTATTGTCCCAGACATTGGTTCCACTACTTCCAATAACCAATGTAATCACCTTCAAAACACATTCTAGTCAGTACCATTGATCCCGCACAAGACAAGGTAATCGAACAGCAAATATATCCAAGACACCATTAATCCAACTACCATTTACCAAAACAAGTAGAACCCCTTTGAATCTTGATTCACTTCATAAAAAAAAAACTCTAACTTCAACATAAAATACTGCTACATAAACCAATGTTATCACCTTCAGAACACGTCTTACTCAGTACGATTGATACCTCACAGGCCAAGTAATCGATCAGCAAAAATCCAAGAAACCATTAACCCAACTACCACTTCACCAAAAGCAGTACAACCCCTTAAGTATCTTGAATCACTTCATCAATAGAAACTCAAACTTTCACATATAACACTCCATAAACCAATGTAATCACCTCCAAAACACATTTTTCTCAGTACCATTGATCCCTCAAAGCCTAAGTTAATGCACCAGCAAATATCCAAGAAACAATTAGCCCAACTACCATTTTACCAAAAACCAGTAGAATCCCTTTTAATCTTGATTCACTTCATCAATAAAAACTCAAACTTTTTCAATACTACATAAACCATACAAACGACCGCTTATTGTGTATCAAAAGGCAAAAAAAAAAAACCCCTTCTCAAATCTTGAATAAATCTATTAACAAACAAGCATTTACAAAGATATACCCTCAAAATATTTTTATCAAATGAGGAGATTTGGCAAATGATTTTAGACAACTTACAGCGGTTTCTTTTTTTTGATAGTGGGAATGCAAATCTTGAATAGGTATAGATCGAAATTGCAATATTTTTGTGATTTAAGGAAAGAAGCACCTGAATGAATAAAGAAAGAGAGATTAGTTGCAGATTTGGTACGTGGGATGCAGACTATCGAACAAAACACAGAGTGGGTGGCCTTTTTTTTTCTTCTTCTTTCCCCCCATTGTTCAATTTTCTTTTTCCCAATTTCCTTATTATTGTTTTGTTTTATAATTTGGGAATTTCTTATCTGATTTGGGACGTGTACTAATGGTTTGTTTTGTTTGAGAAAAAAAGTTACAAACTTGTACACTAATTTTTTTTTAAAAAGAACTCATACACTGACAAATGTATGTCGAGTAAGATCTCAAATATTGTAATTATTGTAAATAATTCTTTGATTAATTAACTTTTATCAGGTCACACTTACTCATTAATAATTGAATTGTAATTGTTTTTCTTCACCTTATATTATTTGTATTTTTATATTTTGGATCAATACAATTACACTTATAGAACACCTAAATCATAGGCCTCCAATGCAAAAACTGCTAATTACAAAGTATCTGCTGGACTAAACTTCTACACCTATGTGCTTTCTTTGACGACTTTCCTTTTTATTTGTGTCACTACGCTCTGATCTATGTACATTTTTGCCTTGAAATCTTAAATCTAGCTCTCCAGGTGTGGCATATCACTGCTCCATTAGCTGCTGCTATCACCTCTTTCTTGAATTGTTTCCGATGCTTCTTTTTAATAGTTTCAGCATTTGCTTGATATCACTGCCTCACTGCTTTCATCCAGCCACACTCAGAGCCATCCCTAGTCGTGGCTCCGAATTCAGTGCCGAAGTCAGAAATTTATTCAAAGGTTTTCAAATTTTGAAATAAGTGAAAAAAATTTCTCCGATAAAGAGTGTTTAACAAATGCCATATATCTCTAAAATATAATATTTTACCTATTTACGCAGTGTAATTTTTTGATAATGTAGCTTCGCCCATGCCTCACTTATAGTAGTAAGATAACTGCTGTTTATTGAATATATTCCTCGTGAGGTTAGCATATAGCTTGTTTGTGTTATTTTAAGTGTGTGATATATAATTATTAATCTTATATAAAACACACTTGTTATATACTCTTTTTTTGGTTAATATTGATTTGATATAAATACAAAAAGGGTGTAACATTTTTTCCTCTCTAGAGTCTTATAGCAGTTAAAGATTGAGAACCCGTTTGAGTTGGTTTATTATAAGTATTTTTAAGCTAAAATAGTTTTTAAGTCATTTTATAGTATTTGGATAAAATAAAAAAATACTTTTAAGCATTTATTTTAAAGCTAAAATAATAAAAATAAGCCAAAAACTAAAATTTATAACTTGTAGCTTAAAAGCTATTTTGACTTAAAATAAGTCCATATTTGCTGGCATGCTTAAAAGCTGAAATTTGTGGAAGTCAATCTTTTTATAACTTAACGAATGACCAAAATATAATTAAGAATAATGACTGATTTTTAAATAATATTATGACCTAAGCTTCAATTTTGTCTATGTAGGACCGCCGATAACCTGAAACCGTCCCTGTTCTCCATGCCACTCTAGACTCTAGTAGTGCCTGTGTGCCACGTGCTTGGGAGTTGGGAGCTTCCTTAATTAATTATAAAAATGTCAAAATTATGGAAAAGTTTAAGATATTTTATGGATGCCCTATGAAAATAAAATCAAAAATATGTCCAGGACAAATCAATGAAATTCATCTAAAACAAGTTTGCATGGAGTGGTTTAAAATGGGGCGACGACCAGGGGTGTGTGCGGGGGGGGGGGACATTTTGTCTTTCATGAACGATAAACTTTTGAAGCTATATCTTAATTAAACAAACCAAAATCATAAATGAGGTAAATTTGTTGTTAGGTATATTTATAACTCAATTTTTTCTATTTTCAAAATTGAATCCATGATATAAAATATTTTTTTAGGATTTTTTTATTTCTATACACTATTTGAAACCTTATTATAAAAAATGTCTATATTTTGGTTTTTACCCGACTTAAACACATTTTAGTTACAAAATATATAAAATCCACATTAAAAGGCTCCCAATCCATTATTTGTGTCTTCAAAGGATTTAGTTACACCATTTTTCTTTTTTCTCTCCGCTCTCCCCTCTTCTCTCCAGATTAAACTTATATTTAGGGATTTAGAGAATCTAATCTCTCATATCACAACTAATGTATATATCTTGAGTTGAAAATTCAAATTCAATTATGCCTAATCTGCAACTTCAACTTCAATTGTTATTGCCATGCTTTCCACTTCAGCCATTCACAATTTGTGGATGAGTTTTTTCAAGTTTCGAAAATTGATGTCATGAAATCGGATGAAAATCGTTATGGATGCCAAGACACATTATCTGATTCTAAAAATGTCGAGAGTTGCTCGATTATATGAAGTTGCACGATGTTGACAAGTTACACATTCAATACGTCAAGGAATATGCTCATGCTGATTTCATTATTGGAATCACTGCTAAAGATATTGTCTTTAACCAGATTGTGAAATTTTTCAGAAATCAATACTAAGCTAATCATCCCTTTCATCAAACGATGTTCGGTTATCAGAACGATAATCTCCTCCCATCTGCCTTTTGGGGGAAAAAAGAAGAAAAGATCTTTAGGCAGAGAGATTTAAAAAGAGAGAAAATAAAATAAAAGAAAAGAAAGGGAATGGTGGAGTTTTTGTATGTATAAAGTTAGTTTGCATGCTCAAGTGTTAAATGAAAAGATTGTTACAGTTGCAAGACTCAATCTTCTCCGTCCGTTTTAATTTATGCGAATCTATTTCTTTTTTAGCTCGTGCTAAAAAGAATGACAAATTACCTTTATTCAATGATTTATAGCCACACAAAATATATATACTTCATTTTACACCATACAACTTAAATAAATTTTTTATACAATTTGTCTTTTGTATATTTTGTATCTGATTTATACATAGTAAAAATAAATTTCATACAACTAATTATGCATTATTCAGTTTATCTACAACTTATCTATAACTTTCATCTATTATTTCTATCCAGTTATATACAACTACAATATCATACCACTTAACTGCAATTTTTGTACAAATTTTATACAATATGTCTTTTGTATATTTTGTATCTGATTTATACATAGTAAAAATAAATTTCATACAACTAATTATATATTATACAACTTATCTAAAATTTATCTACAATTTTCATATATTATTCTACCCAATTATATACAACTACAATATCATACAACTAAAATATAATTTTTATACAAATTTTATACAACATTTAAATAAAAAAAAATATAAACAACAGAATACAATTTTTTTAATAATTTTACTACAACTTTATTACAATTTCGTAAGTATAATGCATGCCATATCTTCTTCTTCTTCTTCTTCTTCGAGTTTCAATCTGAAATTCAACCAAAATCAAGTATAATCTTTACCAAAACACCCTCAAATTTGAGATATAAACTCCAAATAATATTCCCAATTGTTTGAAACAACAATCAATCCAAACAAATAATGGTTTTTGAAAACCCAAATTCGAATTCAAAGCTTTTTAATGGCTGTCAATGGGAGAATTGCTGCTCTCTTACTGTAATTAAGGCTGATCTTCGAAAGTGTTTTCTTCTTCATTGAAAGTTAAGCAAGCAACATGCGTTAATGGAGGTGTGTGGTAGAGTATTTAGAGCTTGAATCTATAAAAATATAGAGAGATTTTTGAAGAAAAGTGAAAAAATGTAAAGGAATTTTTGAAGAAGAGTAAAAACATGCGTTAAAGGAGGGAGATACTGAAGAAGAAGATATGGCATGCATTATAC